>JAUIMM010001745.1:0-234940 GCA_031769625.1 Taudactylus pleione | reverse complement strand
AGAATGAGCTGCAGGCAGTGTGTGTGTATAAGATGTATAGAATGAGCTGCAGACTGTGTGTGTATAAGGTGTATAGAATGAGCTGCAGGCTGTGTGTGTATAAGGTGTATAGAATGAGCTGTAGGCTGTGTGTGTGTATAAGGTGTATAGAATGAGTGGCAGGCTGTGTGTGTATAAGGTGTATAGAATGAGCTGTAGGCTGTGTGTGTGTATAAGGTGTATAGAATGAGCTGCAGGCTGTGTGTGTATAAGGTGTATAGAATGAGCTGTAGGCTGTGTGTGTGTATAAGGTGTATAGAATGAGCTGCAGGCTGTGTGTGTATAAGGTGTATAGAATGAGCTGCAGGCTGTGTATGCGAATAAGGTGTAAAGAATGAGCTGCAGGCTGTGTGTGTATAAGGTCTATAGAATGGGCTGCAGGCTGTGTGAGTATAAGGTTTATAGAATGACCTGCAGGCTGTGTGTGTGTAAAAGGTGTATAGAATGAGCTGCAGGCTGTGTGTGTGTATAAGGTGTATAGAATGAGCTGCAGGCTGTGTGTGTATAAGGTGTATAGAATGAGCAGCAGGCTGTGTGTGTGTAAAAGGTGTGTAGAATGAGCTGCAGGCTGAGTGTGTGTATAAGTTGTATAGAATGAGCTGCAGGCTATGTGTGTGTATAAGGTGTATAGAATGAGCTGCAGGCTGTGTGTGTATAAGGTGTATAGAATGAGCTGCAGGCTGTGTGTGTATAAGGTGTATGGAATGAGCTGCAAGCTATGTGTGTGTATAAGATGTATAGAATGAGCTGCAGGCTGTGTGTGTATAAGGTGTATAGAATGAGCTGCAGGCTGTGTGTGTATAAGGTGTATAGAATGAGCAGTAGACTGTGTGTGTATAAGGTGTACAGAATGAGCTGCAGGCTATGTGTGTGTATAAGGTGTATAGAATGAGCTGCAGACTGTGTGTATATAAGGTGTATAGAATGAGCTGCAGGCTGTGTGTGTATAAGGTGTATAGAATGAGCAGTAGACTGTGTGTGTATAAGGTGTATAGAATGAGCTGCAGGCTGTGTGTGTATAAGGTGTATAGAATGAGCTGCAGGCTGTGTGAGTATAAGGTGTATAGAATGAGCTGCAGGCTGTGTGTGTATAAGGTGTATAGAATGAGCTGCAGGCTGTGTGTGTATAAGGTGTATATAATTACTAGCAGGCTATGTGTATAAGGTGTATAGAATGAGCTGCAGGCTGTGTGTGTGTATAAGGTGTATAGAATGAGCTGCAGGCTGTCTGTGTGTAAAAGGTGTATAGAATGAGCTGCAGGCTGTGTGTGTATAAGGTGTATAGAATGAGCTGCAGGCTGTGTGTGTTTAAGGTGTATAGAATGAGCTGCAGGCTGTGTGTGTATAAGGTGTATAGAATGAACTGCAGGCTGTGTGTGTGTATAAGGTGTATAGAATGAGCTGCAGGCTGTGTGTGTATAAGGTGTATATAATTACCTGCAGGCTGTGTGTGTGTATAAGGTGTATAGAATGAGCTGCAGGCTGTGTGTGTATAAGGTGTATAGAATGAGCTGCAGGCTGTGTGTGTATAAGGTGTATAGAATGAGCTGCAGGCTGTGTGTGTATAAGGTGTATAGAATGAACTGCAGGCTGTGTGTGTGTATAAGGTGTATAGAATGAGCTGCAGGCTGTGTGTGTATAAGGTGTATAGAATGAACTGCAGGCTGTGTGTTTGTCTAAGTTGTATAGAATGAGCTGCAGACTGTGTGTGTGTATAAGGTGTATAGAATGAGCTGCTGGCTGTGTGTATATAAGGTGTATAGAATAAGCTGCAGGCTGTGTGTGTGTATAAGGTGTATAGAATGAGCTGCAGGCTGTGTGTGTATAAGATGTATAGAATGAGCTGCAGGCTGTGTGTGTATAAGGTGTATAGAATGAGCTGCAGGCTGTGTGTATGTATAAGGTGTATAGAATGAAATGCAGGCTGTGTGTATGTCTAAGTTGTATAGAATGAGCTGCAGACTGTGTGTGTGTATAAGGTGTATAGAATGAGCTGCTGGCTGTGTGTGTATAAGGTGTATAGAATAAGCTGCAGGCTGTGTGTGTGTATAAGGTGTATAGAATGAGCTGCAGGCTGTGTGTGTATAAGGTGTTTAGAATGAGATGCAGGCTGTGTGTATAAGGTGTATAGAATGAGCTGCAGGCTGTGTGTATAAGGTGTATAGAATGAGCTGCAGGCTGTGTGTGTATAAGGTGTATAGAATGAGCTGCAGGCAGTGTGTGTGTATAAGATGTATAGAATGAGCTGCAGACTGTGTGTGTATAAGGTGTATAGAATGAGCTGCAGGCTGTGTGTGTATAAGGTGTATAGAATGAGCTGCAGGCTGTGTGTGTATAAGGTGTATAGAATGAGCTGTAGGCTGTGTGTGTGTATAAGGTGTATAGAATGAGCTGCAGGCTGTGTGTGTATAAGGTGTATAGAATGAGCTGTAGGCTGTGTGTGTGTATAAGGTGTATAGAATGAGCTGCAGGCTGTGTGTGTATAAGGTGTATAGAATGAGCTGCAGGCTGTGTATGCGAATAAGGTGTAAAGAATGAGCTGCAGGCTGTGTGTGTATAAGGTCTATAGAATGAGCTGCAGGCTGTGTGTGTGTATAAGGTGTATAGAATGAGCTGCAAGCTGTGTGTGTATAAGGTTTATAGAATGACCTGCAGGCTGTGTGTATAAAGTGTATAGAATGAGCAGCAGGATGTGTGTATAAGGTGTATAGAATGAGCTGCAGGCTGTGTGTGTGTGTGTATAAGGTGTATAGGTTGAGATGCAGGATGTGTGTATAAGGTGTATAGAATGACCTGCAGGCTGTGTGTTTAAGGTGTATAGAATGACCTGCAGGCTGTGTGTGTGTATAAGGTGTATAGAATGAGCTGCAGGCTGTGTGTGTATAAGGTGTATAGAATGAGCTGCAGGCTGTGTGTATAAGGTGTATAGAATGACCTGCAGGCTGTGTGTGTGTATAAGGTGTATAGAATGAGCTGCAGGCTGTGTGTGTATAAGGTGTATAGAATGAGCTGCAGGCTGTGTGTGAGTATAAGGTGTATAGAATGGGCTGCAGGCTGTGTGAGTATAAGGTTTATAGAATGACCTGCAGGCTGTGTGTGTGTAAAAGGTGTACAGAATGAGCTGCAGGCTGTGTGTGTGTATAAGGTGTATAGAATGAACTGCAGGCTGTGTGTGTATAAGGTGTATAGAATGAGCTGCAGGCTGTGTGTGTATAAGGTGTATAGAATGAGCAGCAGGCTGTGTGTGTATAAGGTGTGTAGAATGAGCTGCAGGCTGAGTGTGTGTATAAGGTGTATAGAATGAGCTGCAGGTTATGTGTGTGTATAAGGTGTATAGAATGAACTGCAGGCTGTGTGTGTATAAGGTGTATAGAATGAGCTGCAGGCTGTGTGTGTGTATAAGGTGTATAGAATGAGCTACAGGCTATGTGTGTGTATAAGGTGTATAGAATGAGCTGCAGGCTGTGTGTGTATAAGGTGTATAGAATGAGCTGCAGGCTGTGTGTGTATAAGGTGTATAGAATGAGCAGTAGACTGTGTGTGTATAAGGTGTATAGAATGAGCTGCAGGCTGTGTGTGTATAAGGTGTATAGAATGAGCTGCAGGCTGTGTGAGTATAAGGTGTATAGAATGAACTGCAGGCTGTGTGTGTATAAGGTGTATAGAATGAGCTGCAGGCTGTGTGTGTATAAGGTGTATATAATTACTAGCAGGCTATGTGTATAAGGTGTATAGAATGAGCTGCAGGCTGTGTGTGTGTATAAGGTGTATAGAATGAGCTGCAGGCTGTCTGTGTGTAAAAGGTGTATAGAATGAGCTGCAGGCTGTGTGTGTATAAGGTGTATAGAATGAGCTGCAGGCTGTGTGTGTATTTGGTGTATAGAATGAGCTGCAGGCTGTGTGTGTATAAGGTGTATAGAATGAGCTGCAGGCTGTGTGTGTGTATAAGGTGTATAGAATGAGCTACAGGCTGTGTGTGTATAAGGTGTATAGAATGAGCTGCAGGCTGTGTGTGTATAAGGTGTATAGAATGAGCTGCAGGCTGTGTGTGTACAAAGGTGTATAGAATGAGCTGCAGGCTGTGTGTGTATAAGGTGTATAGAATGAGCTGCAGGCTGTGTGTATAAGGTGTATAGAATGAGCTGCAGGCTGTGTGTGTGTATAAGGTGTACAGAATAAGCTGCAGGCTGTGTGTGTGTATAAGGTGTATAAAATGAGCTTCAGGCTGTGTTTGTGTATAAGGTGTATAGAATGAGCTGCAGGCTGTGTGTATAAGGTGTATAGAATGAGCTGCAGGCTGTGTGTGTATAAGGTGTATAGAATGAGCTGCAGGCGGTGTGTGTGTATAAGGTGTATAGAATGAGCTGCAGGCTGTGTATGTATAAAGTGTATAGAATGAGCTGCAGGCTGTGTGTGTATAAGGTGTATAGAATGAGCTGCAGGCTGTGTGTGTGTATAAGGTGTATAGAATGAGCTGCAGGATGTGTGTGTATAAGGTGTATAGAATGAGCTGCAGGCTGTGTGTGTATAAAGTGTATAGAAAGAGCTGCAGGCTGTGTGTGTGTATAAGGTGTATAGAATGAGCTGCAGGCTGTGTGTGTATGAGGTGTATAGAATGAGCTGCAGGCTGTGTGTGTATAAGGTGTATAGAATGAGCTGCAGGCTGTGTGTGTGTGGTGTATAGAATGAGCTGCAGGCTGTGTGTGTGTATAAGGTGTATAAAATGAGCTGGAGGCTGTGTGTGTATAAGGTGTATAGAATGAGCTGCAGGCTGTGTGTGTGTGGTGTATAGAATGAGCTGCAGGCTGTGTGAGTATAAGGTGTATATAATTACCTGCAGGCTGTGTGTGTGTATAAGGTGTATAGAATGAGCTGCAGGCTGTGTGTGTATAAGGTGTATAGAATGAGCTATAGGCTGTGTGTGTGTATAAGGTGTATAGAATGAGCTGCAGGCTGTGTGTGTATAAGGTGTATAGAATGAGCTGCAGGCTGTGTATGCGAATAAGGTGTAAAGAATGAGCTGCAGGCTGTGTGTGTATAAGGTCTATAGAATGAGCTGCAGGCTGTGTGTGTGTATAAGGTGTATAGAATGAGCTGCAGGCTGTGTGTGTGTATAAGGTTTATAGAATGACCTGCAGGCTGTGTGTATAAAGTGTATAGAATGAGCAGCAGGATGTGTGTATAAGGTGTATAGAATGAGCTGCAGGCTGTGTGTGTGTGTGTATAAGGTGTATAGGTTGAGATGCAGGATGTGTGTATAAGGTGTATAGAATGAGCTGCAGGCTGTGTGTGTATAAGGTGTATAGAATGAGCTGCAGGCTGTGTGTATAAGGTGTATAGAATGACCTGCAGGCTGTGTGTGTGTATAAGGTGTATAGAATGAGCTGCAGGCTGTGTGTGTATAAGGTGTATAGAATGAGCTGCAGGCTGTGTGTGAGTATAAGGTGTATAGAATGGGCTGCAGGCTGTGTGAGTATAAGGTTTATAGAATGACCTGCAGGCTGTGTGTGTGTAAAAGGTGTACAGAATGAGCTGCAGGCTGTGTGTGTGTATAAGGTGTATAGAATGAGCTGCAGGCTGTGTGTGTATAAGGTGTATAGAATGAGCTGCAGGCTGTGTGTGTATAAGGTGTATAGAATGAGCAGTAGACTGTGTGTGTATAAGGTGTATAGAATGAGCTGCAGGCTGTGTGTGTATAAGGTGTATAGAATGAGCTGCAGGCTGTGTGAGTATAAGGTGTATAGAATGAGCTGCAGGCTGTGTGTGTATAAGGTGTATAGAATGAGCTGCAGGCTGTGTGTTTATAAGGTGTATATAATTACTAGCAGGCTATGTGTATAAGGTGTATAGAATGAGCTGCAGGCTGTGTGTGTGTATAAGGTGTATAGAATGAGCTGCAGGCTGTCTGTGTGTAAAAGGTGTATAGAATGAGCTGCAGGCTGTGTGTGTATAAGGTGTATAGAATGAGCTGCAGGCTGTGTGTTTATTTGGTGTATAGAATGAGCTGCAGGCTGTGTGTGTATAAGGTGTATAGAATGAGCTGCAGGCTGTGTGTGTGTATAAGGTGTATAGAATGAGCTACAGGCTGTGTGTGTATAAGGTGTATAGAATGAGCTGCAGGCTGTGTGTGTATAAGGTGTATAGAATGAGCTGCAGGCTGTGTGTGTACAAAGGTGTATAGAATGAGCTGCAGGCTGTGTGTGTATAAGGTGTATAGAATGAGCTGCAGGCTGTGTGTATAAGGTGTATAGAATGAGCTGCAGGCTGTGTGTGTGTATAAGGTGTACAGAATAAGCTGCAGGCTGTGTGTGTGTATAAGGTGTATAAAATGAGCTTCAGGCTGTGTGTGTGTATAAGGTGTATAGAATGAGCTGCAGGCTGTGTGTATAAGGTGTATAGAATGAGCTGCAGGCTGTGTGTGTATAAGGTGTATAGAATGAGCTGCAGGCGGTGTGTGTGTATAAGGTGTATAGAATGAGCTGCAGGCTGTGTATGTATAAAGTGTATAGAATGAGCTGCAGGCTGTGTGTGTATAAGGTGTATAGAATGAGCTGCAGGCTGTGTGTGTGTATAAGGTGTATAGAATGAGCTGCAGGATGTGTGTGTATAAGGTGTATAGAATGAGCTGCAGGCTGTGTGTGTATAAAGTGTATAGAATGAGCTGCAGGCTGTGTGTGTGTATAAGGTGTATAGAATGAGCTGCAGGCTGTGTGTGTATGAGGTGTATAGAATGAGCTGCAGGCTGTGTGTGTATAAGGTGTATAGAATGAGCTGCAGGCTGTGTGTGTGTGGTGTATAGAATGAGCTGCAGGCTGTGTGTGTGTATAAGGTGTATAAAATGAGCTGGAGGCTGTGTGTGTATAAGGTGTATAGAATGAGCTGCAGGCTGTGTGTGTGTTTTGTATAGAATGAGCTGCAGGCTGTGTGAGTATAAGGTGTATATAATTACCTGCAGGCTGTGTGTGTATAAGGTGTATAGAATGAGCTGCAGGCTGTGTGTGTGTATAAGGTGTATTGAATGAGCTGCAGGCTGTGTGTGTATAAGGTGTATAGAATGAACTGCAGGCTGTGTGTGTAAGGTGTATAGAATGAGCTGCAGACTGTGTGTGTGTATAAGGTGTATATAATGAGCTGCAGGCTATGTGTGTCTAAGGTGTATAGAATGAGCTGCAGACTGTGTGTGTGTATAAGGTGTATATAATGAGCTGCAGGCTGTGTGTATGTCTAAGGTGTATAGAATGAGCTGCAGGCTGTGTGTATAAGGTGTATAGAATGAGCTGCTGGCTGTGTGTGTATAAGGTGTATAGAATAAGCTGCAGGCTGTGTGTGTGTATAAGGTGTATAGAATGAGCTGCAGGCTGTGTGTGTATAAGATGTATAGAATGAGCTGCAGACTGTGTGTGTATAAGGTGTATAGAATGAGCTGCAGGCTGTGTGTATGTATAAGGTGTATAGAATGAGCTGCAGGCTGTGTGTGTATAAGGTGTATAGAATGAGCTGCAGGCTATGTGTGTGTATAAGGTGTATAGAATGAGCTTCAGGCTGTGTGTGTATAAGGTGTATAGAATGAGCTGCAGGCTGTGTGTGTATAAGGTGTATAGAATGAGCAGTAGACTGTGTGTGTATAAGGTGTATAGAATGAGCTGCAGGCTGTGTGTGTGTATAAGGTGTATAGAATGAGCTGCAGGCTGTGTGTGTGTATAAGGTGTAGAGAATGAGCTGCAGGCTGTGTGTGTGTATAAGGTGTACAGAATAAGCTGCAGGCTGTGTGTGTGTATAAGGTGTATAGAATGAGCTGCAGGCTGTGTGTGTATAAGGTGTATAGAATGAGCTGCAGGCTGTGTGTGCATAAGGTGTATAGAATGAGCAGTAGACTGTGTGTGTATAAGGTGTATAGAATGAGCTGCAGGCTGTGTGTGTGTATAAGGTGTATAGAATGAGCTGCAGGCTGTGTGTGTATAAGGTGTATAGAATGAGCTACAGGTTGTGTGAGTATAAGGTGTATAGAATTACCTGCAGGCTGTGTGTGTGTATAAGGTGTATAGAATGAGCTGCAGGCTGTGTGTGTATAAGGTGTATAGAATGAGCTATAGGCTGTGTGTGTGTATAAGGTGTATAGAATGAGCTGCAGGCTGTGTGTGTATAAGGTGTATAGAATGAGCTGCAGGCTGTGTATGCGAATAAGGTGTAAAGAATGAGCTGCAGGCTGTGTGTGTATAAGGTCTATAGAATGAGCTGCAGGCTGTGTGTGTGTATAAGGTGTATAGAATGAGCTGCAGGCTGTGTGTGTGTATAAGGTTTATAGAATGACCTGCAGGCTGTGTGTATAAAGTGTATAGAATGAGCAGCAGGATGTGTGTATAAGGTGTATAGAATGAGCTGCAGGCTGTGTGTGTGTGTGTATAAGGTGTATAGGTTGAGATGCAGGATGTGTGTATAAGGTGTATAGAATGAGCTGCAGGCTGTGTGTGTATAAGGTGTATAGAATGAGCTGCAGGCTGTGTGTATAAGGTGTATAGAATGACCTGCAGGCTGTGTGTGTGTATAAGGTGTATAGAATGAGCTGCAGGCTGTGTGTGTATAAGGTGTATAGAATGAGCTGCAGGCTGTGTGTGAGTATAAGGTGTATAGAATGGGCTGCAGGCTGTGTGAGTATAAGGTTTATAGAATGACCTGCAGGCTGTGTGTGTGTAAAAGGTGTACAGAATGAGCTGCAGGCTGTGTGTGTATAAGGTGTATAGAATGAGCTGCAGGCTGTGTGTGTATAAGGTGTATAGAATGAGCTGCAGGCTGTGTGTGTATAAGGTGTATAGAATGAGCAGTAGACTGTGTGTGTATAAGGTGTATAGAATGAGCTGCAGGCTGTGTGTGTATAAGGTGTATAGAATGAGCTGCAGGCTGTGTGAGTATAAGGTGTATAGAATGAGCTGCAGGCTGTGTGTGTATAAGGTGTATAGAATGAGCTGCAGGCTGTGTGTTTATAAGGTGTATATAATTACTAGCAGGCTATGTGTATAAGGTGTATAGAATGAGCTGCAGGCTGTGTGTGTGTATAAGGTGTATAGAATGAGCTGCAGGCTGTCTGTGTGTAAAAGGTGTATAGAATGAGCTGCAGGCTGTGTGTGTATAAGGTGTATAGAATGAGCTGCAGGCTGTGTGTTTATTTGGTGTATAGAATGAGCTGCAGGCTGTGTGTGTATAAGGTGTATAGAATGAGCTGCAGGCTGTGTGTGTGTATAAGGTGTATAGAATGAGCTACAGGCTGTGTGTGTATAAGGTGTATAGAATGAGCTGCAGGCTGTGTGTGTATAAGGTGTATAGAATGAGCTGCAGGCTGTGTGTGTACAAAGGTGTATAGAATGAGCTGCAGGCTGTGTGTGTATAAGGTGTATAGAATGAGCTGCAGGCTGTGTGTATAAGGTGTATAGAATGAGCTGCAGGCTGTGTGTGTGTATAAGGTGTACAGAATAAGCTGCAGGCTGTGTGTGTGTATAAGGTGTATAAAATGAGCTTCAGGCTGTGTGTGTGTATAAGGTGTATAGAATGAGCTGCAGGCTGTGTGTATAAGGTGTATAGAATGAGCTGCAGGCTGTGTGTGTATAAGGTGTATAGAATGAGCTGCAGGCGGTGTGTGTGTATAAGGTGTATAGAATGAGCTGCAGGCTGTGTATGTATAAAGTGTATAGAATGAGCTGCAGGCTGTGTGTGTATAAGGTGTATAGAATGAGCTGCAGGCTGTGTGTGTGTATAAGGTGTATAGAATGAGCTGCAGGATGTGTGTGTATAAGGTGTATAGAATGAGCTGCAGGCTGTGTGTGTATAAGGTGTATAGAATGAGCTGCTGGCTGTGTGTGTATAAGGTGTATAGAATAAGCTGCAGGCTGTGTGTGTGTATAAGGTGTATAGAATGAGCTGCAGGCTGTGTGTGTATAAGATGTATAGAATGAGCTGCAGACTGTGTGTGTATAAGGTGTATAGAATGAGCTGCAGGCTGTGTGTGTATAAGGTGTATAGAATGAGCTGCAGGCTATGTGTGTGTATAAGGTGTATAGAATGAGCTGCAGGCTGTGTGTGTATAAGGTGTATAGAATGAGCTGCAGGCTGTGTGTGTATAAGGTGTATAGAATGAGCAGTAGACTGTGTGTGTATAAGGTGTATAGAATGAGCTGCAGGCTGTGTGTGTGTATAAGGTGTATAGAATGAGCTGCAGGCTGTGTGTGTGTATAAGGTGTAGAGAATGAGCTGCAGGCTGTGTGTGTGTATAAGGTGTACAGAATAAGCTGCAGGCTGTGTGTGTGTATAAGGTGTATAGAATGAGCTGCAGGCTGTGTGTGTATAAGGTGTATAGAATGAGCTGCAGGCTGTGTGTGCATAAGGTGTATAGAATGAGCAGTAGACTGTGTGTGTATAAGGTGTATAGAATGAGCTGCAGGCTGTGTGTGTGTATAAGGTGTATAGAATGAGCTGCAGGCTGTGTGTGTATAAGGTGTATAGAATGAGCTACAGGTTGTGTGAGTATAAGGTGTATAGAATGAGCTGCAGGCTGTGTGTGTATAAGGTGTATAGAATGAGCTGCAGGCTATGTGTGTGTATAAGGTGTATAGAATGAGCTGCAGGCTGTGTGTGTATAAGATGTATAGAATGAGCTGCAGGCTGTGTGTGTATAAGGTGTATAGAATGAGCTGCAGGCTGTGTGTATGTATAAGGTGTATAGAATGAAATGCAGGCTGTGTGTATGTCTAAGTTGTATAGAATGAGCTGCAGACTGTGTGTGTGTATAAGGTGTATAGAATGAGCTGCTGGCTGTGTGTGTATAAGGTGTATAGAATAAGCTGCAGGCTGTGTGTGTGTATAAGGTGTATAGAATGAGCTGCAGGCTGTGTGTGTATAAGGTGTTTAGAATGAGATGCAGGCTGTGTGTATAAGGTGTATAGAATGAGCTGCAGGCTGTGTGTATAAGGTGTATAGAATGAGCTGCAGGCTGTGTGTGTATAAGGTGTATAGAATGAGCTGCAGGCAGTGTGTGTGTATAAGATGTATAGAATGAGCTGCAGACTGTGTGTGTATAAGGTGTATAGAATGAGCTGCAGGCTGTGTGTGTATAAGGTGTATAGAATGAGCTGCAGGCTGTGTGTGTATAAGGTGTATAGAATGAGCTGTAGGCTGTGTGTGTGTATAAGGTGTATAGAATGAGCTGCAGGCTGTGTGTGTATAAGGTGTATAGAATGAGCTGTAGGCTGTGTGTGTGTATAAGGTGTATAGAATGAGCTGCAGGCTGTGTGTGTATAAGGTGTATAGAATGAGCTGCAGGCTGTGTATGCGAATAAGGTGTAAAGAATGAGCTGCAGGCTGTGTGTGTATAAGGTCTATAGAATGAGCTGCAGGCTGTGTGTGTATAAGGTGTATAGAATGAGCTGCAGGCTGTGTGTGTATAAGGTTTATAGAATGACCTGCAGGCTGTGTGTATAAAGTGTATAGAATGAGCAGCAGGATGTGTGTATAAGGTGTATAGAATGAGCTGCAGGCTGTGTGTGTGTGTGTATAAGGTGTATAGGTTGAGATGCAGGATGTGTGTATAAGGTGTATAGAATGACCTGCAGGCTGTGTGTTTAAGGTGTATAGAATGACCTGCAGGCTGTGTGTGTGTATAAGGTGTATAGAATGAGCTGCAGGCTGTGTGTGTATAAGGTGTATAGAATGAGCTGCAGGCTGTGTGTATAAGGTGTATAGAATGACCTGCAGGCTGTGTGTGTGTATAAGGTGTATAGAATGAGCTGCAGGCTGTGTGTGTATAAGGTGTATAGAATGAGCTGCAGGCTGTGTGTGAGTATAAGGTGTATAGAATGGGCTGCAGGCTGTGTGAGTATAAGGTTTATAGAATGACCTGCAGGCTGTGTGTGTGTAAAAGGTGTACAGAATGAGCTGCAGGCTGTGTGTGTGTATAAGGTGTATAGAATGAGCTGCAGGCTGTGTGTGTATAAGGTGTATAGAATGAGCTGCAGGCTGTGTGTGTATAAGGTGTATAGAATGAGCAGCAGGCTGTGTGTGTGTATAAGGTGTGTAGAATGAGCTGCAGGCTGAGTGTGTGTATAAGGTGTATAGAATGAGCTGCAGGTTATGTGTGTGTATAAGGTGTATAGAATGAACTGCAGGCTGTGTGTGTATAAGGTGTATAGAATGAGCTGCAGGCTGTGTGTGTGTATAAGGTGTATAGAATGAGCTACAGGCTATGTGTGTGTATAAGGTGTATAGAATGAGCTGCAGGCTGTGTGTGTATAAGGTGTATAGAATGAGCTTCAGGCTGTGTGTGTGTATAAGGTGTATAGAATGAGCAGTAGACTGTGTGTGTATAAGGTGTATAGAATGAGCTGCAGGCTGTGTGTGTATAAGGTGTATAGAATGAGCTGCAGGCTGTGTGAGTATAAGGTGTATAGAATGAGCTGCAGGCTGTGTGTGTATAAGGTGTATAGAATGAGCTGCAGGCTGTGTGTGTATAAGGTGTATAGAATGAGCTGCAGGCTGTGTGTATAAGGTGTATAGAATGAGCTGCAGGCTGTGTGTGTATAAGGTGTATAGAATGAGCTGCAGGCGGTGTGTGTGTATAAGGTGTATAGAATGAGCTGCAGGCTGTGTATGTATAAAGTGTATAGAATGAGCTGCAGGCTGTGTGTGTATAAGGTGTATAGAATGAGCTGCAGGCTGTGTGTGTGTATAAGGTGTATAGAATGAGCTGCAGGATGTGTGTGTATAAGGTGTATAGAATGAGCTGCAGGCTGTGTGTGTATAAAGTGTATAGAATGAGCTGCAGGCTGTGTGTGTGTATAAGGTGTATAGAATGAGCTGCAGGCTGTGTGTGTATGAGGTGTATAGAATGAGCTGCAGGCTGTGTGTGTATAAGGTGTATAGAATGAGCTGCAGGCTGTGTGTGTGTGGTGTATAGAATGAGCTGCAGGCTGTGTGTGTGTATAAGGTGTATAAAATGAGCTGGAGGCTGTGTGTGTATAAGGTGTATAGAATGAGCTGCAGGCTGTGTGTGTGTTTTGTATAGAATGAGCTGCAGGCTGTGTGAGTATAAGGTGTATATAATTACCTGCAGGCTGTGTGTGTATAAGGTGTATAGAATGAGCTGCAGGCTGTGTATGTGTATAAGGTGTATTGAATGAGCTGCAGGCTGTGTGTGTATAAGGTGTATAGAATGAACTGCAGGCTGTGTGTGTAAGGTGTATAGAATGAGCTGCAGACTGTGTGTGTGTATAAGGTGTATATAATGAGCTGCAGGCTATGTGTGTCTAAGGTGTATAGAATGAGCTGCAGACTGTGTGTGTGTATAAGGTGTATATAATGAGCTGCAGGCTGTGTGTATGTCTAAGGTGTATAGAATGAGCTGCAGGCTGTGTGTATAAGGTGTATAGAATGAGCTGCTGGCTGTGTGTGTATAAGGTGTATAGAATAAGCTGCAGGCTGTGTGTGTGTATAAGGTGTATAGAATGAGCTGCAGGCTGTGTGTGTATAAGATGTATAGAATGAGCTGCAGACTGTGTGTGTATAAGGTGTATAGAATGAGCTGCAGGCTGTGTGTATGTATAAGGTGTATAGAATGAGCTGCAGGCTGTGTGTGTATAAGGTGTATAGAATGAGCTGCAGGCTATGTGTGTGTATAAGGTGTATAGAATGAGCTGCAGGCTGTGTGTGTATAAGGTGTATAGAATGAGCTGCAGGCTGTGTGTGTATAAGGTGTATAGAATGAGCAGTAGACTGTGTGTGTATAAGGTGTATAGAATGAGCTGCAGGCTGTGTGTGTGTATAAGGTGTATAGAATGAGCTGCAGGCTGTGTGTGTGTATAAGGTGTAGAGAATGAGCTGCAGGCTGTGTGTGTGTATAAGGTGTACAGAATAAGCTGCAGGCTGTGTGTGTGTATAAGGTGTATAGAATGAGCTGCAGGCTGTGTGTGTATAAGGTGTATAGAATGAGCTGCAGGCTGTGTGTGCATAAGGTGTATAGAATGAGCAGTAGACTGTGTGTGTATAAGGTGTATAGAATGAGCTGCAGGCTGTGTGTGTGTATAAGGTGTATAGAATGAGCTGCAGGCTGTGTGTGTATAAGGTGTATAGAATGAGCTACAGGTTGTGTGAGTATAAGGTGTATAGAATGAGCTGCAGGCTGTGTGTGTATAAGGTGTATAGAATGAGCTGCAGGCTATGTGTGTGTATAAGGTGTATAGAATGAGCTGCAGGCTGTGTGTGTATAAGATGTATAGAATGAGCTGCAGGCTGTGTGTGTATAAGGTGTATAGAATGAGCTGCAGGCTGTGTGTATGTATAAGGTGTATAGAATGAAATGCAGGCTGTGTGTATGTCTAAGTTGTATAGAATGAGCTGCAGACTGTGTGTGTGTATAAGGTGTATAGAATGAGCTGCTGGCTGTGTGTGTATAAGGTGTATAGAATAAGCTGCAGGCTGTGTGTGTGTATAAGGTGTATAGAATGAGCTGCAGGCTGTGTGTGTATAAGGTGTTTAGAATGAGATGCAGGCTGTGTGTATAAGGTGTATAGAATGAGCTGCAGGCTGTGTGTATAAGGTGTATAGAATGAGCTGCAGGCTGTGTGTGTATAAGGTGTATAGAATGAGCTGCAGGCAGTGTGTGTGTATAAGATGTATAGAATGAGCTGCAGACTGTGTGTGTATAAGGTGTATAGAATGAGCTGCAGGCTGTGTGTGTATAAGGTGTATAGAATGAGCTGCAGGCTGTGTGTGTATAAGGTGTATAGAATGAGCTGTAGGCTGTGTGTGTGTATAAGGTGTATAGAATGAGCTGCAGGCTGTGTGTGTATAAGGTGTATAGAATGAGCTGTAGGCTGTGTGTGTGTATAAGGTGTATAGAATGAGCTGCAGGCTGTGTGTGTATAAGGTGTATAGAATGAGCTGCAGGCTGTGTATGCGAATAAGGTGTAAAGAATGAGCTGCAGGCTGTGTGTGTATAAGGTCTATAGAATGAGCTGCAGGCTGTGTGTGTATAAGGTGTATAGAATGAGCTGCAGGCTGTGTGTGTATAAGGTTTATAGAATGACCTGCAGGCTGTGTGTATAAAGTGTATAGAATGAGCAGCAGGATGTGTGTATAAGGTGTATAGAATGAGCTGCAGGCTGTGTGTGTGTGTGTATAAGGTGTATAGGTTGAGATGCAGGATGTGTGTATAAGGTGTATAGAATGACCTGCAGGCTGTGTGTTTAAGGTGTATAGAATGACCTGCAGGCTGTGTGTGTGTATAAGGTGTATAGAATGAGCTGCAGGCTGTGTGTGTATAAGGTGTATAGAATGAGCTGCAGGCTGTGTGTATAAGGTGTATAGAATGACCTGCAGGCTGTGTGTGTGTATAAGGTGTATAGAATGAGCTGCAGGCTGTGTGTGTATAAGGTGTATAGAATGAGCTGCAGGCTGTGTGTGAGTATAAGGTGTATAGAATGGGCTGCAGGCTGTGTGAGTATAAGGTTTATAGAATGACCTGCAGGCTGTGTGTGTGTAAAAGGTGTACAGAATGAGCTGCAGGCTGTGTGTGTGTATAAGGTGTATAGAATGAGCTGCAGGCTGTGTGTGTATAAGGTGTATAGAATGAGCTGCAGGCTGTGTGTGTATAAGGTGTATAGAATGAGCAGCAGGCTGTGTGTGTGTATAAGGTGTGTAGAATGAGCTGCAGGCTGAGTGTGTGTATAAGGGGTATAGAATGAGCTGCAGGTTATGTGTGTGTATAAGGTGTATAGAATGAACTGCAGGCTGTGTGTGTATAAGGTGTATAGAATGAGCTGCAGGCTGTGTGTGTGTATAAGGTGTATAGAATGAGCTACAGGCTATGTGTGTGTATAAGGTGTATAGAATGAGCTGCAGGCTGTGTGTGTATAAGGTGTATAGAATGAGCTTCAGGCTGTGTGTGTGTATAAGGTGTATAGAATGAGCAGTAGACTGTGTGTGTATAAGGTGTATAGAATGAGCTGCAGGCTGTGTGTGTATAAGGTGTATAGAATGAGCTGCAGGCTGTGTGAGTATAAGGTGTATAGAATGAGCTGCAGGCTGTGTGTGTATAAGGTGTATAGAATGAGCTGCAGGCTGTGTGTGTATAAGGTGTATATAATTACTAGCAGGCTATGTGTATAAGGTGTATAGAATGAGCTGCAGGCTGTGTGTGTGTATAAGGTGTATAGAATGAGCTGCAGGCTGTCTGTGTGTAAAAGGTGTATAGAATGAGCTGCAGGCTGTGTGTGTATAAGGTGTATAGAATGAGCTGCAGGCTGTGTGTGTATTTGGTGTATAGAATGAGCTGCAGGCTGTGTGTGTATAAGGTGTATAGAATGAGCTGCAGGCTGTGTGTGTGTATAAGGTGTATAGAATGAGCTACAGGCTGTGTGTGTATAAGGTGTATAGAATGAGCTGCAGGCTGTGTGTGTATAAGGTGTATAGAATGAGCTGCAGGCTGTGTGTGTACAAAGGTGTATAGAATGAGCTGCAGGCTGTGTGTGTATAAGGTGTATAGAATGAGCTGCAGGCTGTGTGTATAAGGTGTATAGAATGAGCTGCAGGCTGTGTGTGTGTATAAGGTGTACAGAATAAGCTGCAGGCTGTGTGTGTGTATAAGGTGTATAAAATGAGCTTCAGGCTGTGTGTGTGTATAAGGTGTATAGAATGAGCTGCAGGCTGTGTGTATAAGGTGTATAGAATGAGCTGCAGGCTGTGTGTGTATAAGGTGTATAGAATGAGCTGCAGGCGGTGTGTGTGTATAAGGTGTATAGAATGAGCTGCAGGCTGTGTATGTATAAAGTGTATAGAATGAGCTGCAGGCTGTGTGTGTATAAGGTGTATAGAATGAGCTGCAGGCTGTGTGTGTGTATAAGGTGTATAGAATGAGCTGCAGGATGTGTGTGTATAAGGTGTATAGAATGAGCTGCAGGCTGTGTGTGTATAAAGTGTATAGAATTAGCTGCAGGCTGTGTGTGTGTATAAGGTGTATAGACTGAGCTGCAGGCTGTGTGTGTATGAGGTGTATAGAATGAGCTGCAGGCTGTGTGTGTATAAGGTGTATAGAATGAGCTGCAGGCTGTGTGTGTGTGGTGTATAGAATGAGCTGCAGGCTGTGTGTGTGTATAAGGTGTATAAAATGAGCTGGAGGCTGTGTGTGTATAAGGTGTATAGAATGAGCTGCAGGCTGTGTGTGTGTGGTGTATAGAATGAGCTGCAGGCTGTGTGAGTATAAGGTGTATATAATTACCTGCAGGCTGTGTGTGTGTATAAGGTGTATAGAATGAGCTGCAGGCTGTGTGTGTATAAGGTGTATAGAATGAGCTGTAGGCTGTGTGTGTGTATAAGGTGTATAGAATGAGCTGCAGGCTGTGTGTGTATAAGGTGTATAGAATGAGCTGCAGGCTGTGTATGCGAATAAGGTGTAAAGAATGAGCTGCAGGCTGTGTGTGTATAAGGTCTATAGAATGAGCTGCAGGCTGTGTGTGTGTATAAGGTGTATAGAATGAGCTGCAGGCTGTGTGTGTATAAGGTTTATAGAATGACCTGCAGGCTGTGTGTATAAAGTGTATAGAATGAGCAGCAGGATGTGTGTATAAGGTGTATAGAATGAGCTGCAGGCTGTGTGTGTGTGTGTATAAGGTGTATAGGTTGAGATGCAGGATGTGTGTATAAGGTGTATAGAATGAGCTGCAGGCTGTGTGTGTATAAGGTGTATAGAATGAGCTGCAGGCTGTGTGTATAAGGTGTATAGAATGACCTGCAGGCTGTGTGTGTGTATAAGGTGTATAGAATGAGCTGCAGGCTGTGTGTGTATAAGGTGTATAGAATGAGCTGCAGGCTGTGTGTGAGTATAAGGTGTATAGAATGGGCTGCAGGCTGTGTGAGTATAAGGTTTATAGAATGACCTGCAGGCTGTGTGTGTGTAAAAGGTGTACAGAATGAGCTGCAGGCTGTGTGTGTGTATAAGGTGTATAGAATGAGCTGCAGGCTGTGTGTGTATAAGGTGTATAGAATGAGCTGCAGGCTGTGTGTGTATAAGGTGTATAGAATGAGCAGTAGACTGTGTGTGTATAAGGTGTATAGAATGAGCTGCAGGCTGTGTGTGTATAAGGTGTATAGAATGAGCTGCAGGCTGTGTGAGTATAAGGTGTATAGAATGAGCTGCAGGCTGTGTGTGTATAAGGTGTATAGAATGAGCTGCAGGCTGTGTGTTTATAAGGTGTATATAATTACTAGCAGGCTATGTGTATAAGGTGTATAGAATGAGCTGCAGGCTGTGTGTGTGTATAAGGTGTATAGAATGAGCTGCAGGCTGTCTGTATGTAAAAGGTGTATAGAATGAGCTGCAGGCTGTGTGTGTATAAGGTGTATAGAATGAGCTGCAGGCTGTGTGTTTATTTGGTGTATAGAATGAGCTGCAGGCTGTGTGTGTATAAGGTGTATAGAATGAGCTGCAGGCTGTGTGTGTGTATAAGGTGTATAGAATGAGCTACAGGCTGTGTGTGTATAAGGTGTATAGAATGAGCTGCAGGCTGTGTGTGTATAAGGTGTATAGAATGAGCTGCAGGCTGTGTGTGTACAAAGGTGTATAGAATGAGCTGCAGGCTGTGTGTGTATAAGGTGTATAGAATGAGCTGCAGGCTGTGTGTATAAGGTGTATAGAATGAGCTGCAGGCTGTGTGTGTGTATAAGGTGTACAGAATAAGCTGCAGGCTGTGTGTGTGTATAAGGTGTATAAAATGAGCTTCAGGCTGTGTGTGTGTATAAGGTGTATAGAATGAGCTGCAGGCTGTGTGTATAAGGTGTATAGAATGAGCTGCAGGCTGTGTGTGTATAAGGTGTATAGAATGAGCTGCAGGCGGTGTGTGTGTATAAGGTGTATAGAATGAGCTGCAGGCTGTGTATGTATAAAGTGTATAGAATGAGCTGCAGGCTGTGTGTGTATAAGGTGTATAGAATGAGCTGCAGGCTGTGTGTGTGTATAAGGTGTATAGAATGAGCTGCAGGATGTGTGTGTATAAGGTGTATAGAATGAGCTGCAGGCTGTGTGTGCATAAAGTGTATAGAATGAGCTGCAGGCTGTGTGTGTGTATAAGGTGTATAGAATGAGCTGCAGGCTGTGTGTGTATGAGGTGTATAGAATGAGCTGCAGGCTGTGTGTGTATAAGGTGTATAGAATGAGCTGCAGGCTGTGTGTGTGTGGTGTA
The DNA here is from genome assembly GCA_031769625.1 of Taudactylus pleione. Lineage (NCBI taxonomy): Eukaryota > Metazoa > Chordata > Amphibia > Anura > Myobatrachidae > Taudactylus > Taudactylus pleione. Next base: position 215,684 of record JAUIMM010001745.1, on the reverse strand, counting down.
TAGAATGAGCTGCAGGCTGTGTGTGTGTATAAGGTGTATAAAATGAGCTGGAGGCTGTGTGTGTATAAGTTGTATAGAATGAGCTGCAGGCTGTGTGTGTGTTTTGTATAGAATGAGCTGCAGGCTGTGTGAGTATAAGGTGTATATAATTACCTGCAGGCTATGTGTGTATAAGGTGTATAGAATGAGCTGCAGGCTGTGTGTGTGTATAAGGTGTATTGAATGAGCTGCAGGCTGTGTGTGTATAAGGTGTATAGAATGAACTGCAGGCTGTGTGTGTAAGGTGTATAGAATGAGCTGCAGACTGTGTGTGTGTATAAGGTGTATATAATGAGCTGCAGGCTATGTGTGTCTAAGGTGTATAGAATGAGCTGCAGACTGTGTGTGTGTATAAGGTGTATATAATGAGCTGCAGGCTGTGTGTATGTCTAAGGTGTATAGAATGAGCTGCAGGCTGTGTGTATAAGGTGTATAGAATGAGCTGCTGGCTGTGTGTGTATAAGGTGTATAGAATAAGCTGCAGGCTGTGTGTGTGTATAAGGTGTATAGAATGAGCTGCAGGCTGTGTGTGTATAAGATGTATAGAATGAGCTGCAGACTGTGTGTGAATAAGGTTTATAGAATGAGCTGCAGGCTGTGTGTATGTATAAGGTGTATAGAATGAGCTGCAGGCTGTGTGTGTATAAGGTGTATAGAATGAGCTGCAGGCTATGTGTGTGTATAAGGTGTATAGAATGAGCTGCAGGCTGTGTGTGTATAAGGTGTATAGAATGAGCTGCAGGCTGTGTGTGTATAAGGTGTATAGAATGAGCAGTAGACTGTGTGTGTATAAGGTGTATAGAATGAGCTGCAGGCTGTGTGTGTGTATAAGGTGTATAGAATGAGCTGCAGGCTGTGTGTGTGTATAAGGTGTAGAGAATGAGCTGCAGGCTGTGTGTGTGTATAAGGTATACAGAATAAGCTGCAGGCTGTGTGTGTGTATAAGGTGTATAGAATGAGCTGCAGGCTGTGTGTGTATAAGGTGTATAGAATGAGCTGCAGGCTGTGTGTGCATAAGGTGTATAGAATGAGCAGTAGACTGTGTGTGTATAAGGTGTATAGAATGAGCTGCAGGCTGTGTGTGTGTATAAGGTGTATAGAATGATCTGCAGGCTGTGTGTGTATAAGGTGTATAGAATGAGCTACAGGCTGTGTGAGTATAAGGTGTATAGAATGAGCTGCAGGCTGTGTGTGTATAAGGTGTATAGAATGAGCTGCAGGCTGTGTGTGTATAAGGTGTATATAATTACTAGCAGGCTATGTGTATAAGGTGAATAGAATGAGCTGCAGGCTGTGTGTGTGTATAAGGTGTATAGAATGAGATGCAGGCTGTCTGTGTGTAAAAGGTGTATAGAATGAGCTGCAGGCTGTGTGTGTATAAGGTGTATAGAATGAGCTGCAGCTGCTGTGTGTGTGTGTGTGTGTGTGTGTGTATAAGATGTATAGAATGAGCTGCAGGCTGTGTGTGTATAAGGTGTATAGAATGAGCTGCAGGCTGTGTGTGTGTATAAGGTGTATAGAATGAGCTGCAGGCTGTGTGTATAAGGTGTATAGAATGAGCTGCAGGCTGTGTGTATAAGGTGTATAGAATAAGCTGCAGGCTGTGTGTGTGTATAAGGTGTATAGAATTAGTAGCAGGATGTGTGTATAATGTGTATAGAATGAGCTGCAGGCTGTGTGTGTGTGTATATAAGGTGTATAGAATGAGTTGCAGGCTGTGTGTATATGGTGTAGAGAATGAGCTGCAGGCTGTGTGTGTGTCTATAAGGTGTATAGAGTGAGTGGCAGGCTGTGTGTGTATAAGGTGTATAGAATGAGCTGCAGACTGTGTGTGAATAAGGGGTATAGAATGAGCTGCAGGCTGTGTGTATAAGGTGTATAGAATGAGCTACAGGCTGTGTGTGAATAAGGGGTATAGAATGAGCTGCAGGCTGTGTGTGAATAAGGTGTATAGAATGAGCTGCAGCCTGTGTGTGTATAAGGGGTATAGAATGAGCTGCAGGCTGTGTGTAGAAGATGTATAGAATGAGCTGCAGGCTGTGTGTGCATGTGTATAAGGTATATAGAATGAGCTGCAGGCTGTGTGTGTGTATAAGGTGTATAGAATGAGCTGCAGGCTGTGTGGGTATAATGTGTAAAGAATGAGCTGCAGGCTGTGTGTGTGTATATAAGGTGTATAGAATGAGCGGCAGGCTGTGTGTGTGTATAAGGTGTATAGAATGAGCGGCAGGCTGTGTGTGTATAAGGTGTATAGAATGAGCGGCAGGCTGTGTGTGTGTATAAGGTGTATAGAATGAGCGGCAGGCTGTGTGTGTGTATAAGGTGTATAGAATGAGCTGCAGGCTGTGTGTATAAGGTGTATAGAATGAGCTGCAGGCTGTGTGTATAAGGTGTATAGAATGAGCTGCAGGCTGTGTGTGTGTGTGTGTGTGTGTTTGTGTATAAGGTATATAGAATGAGCTGCAGGCTGTGTGTATGTATAAGGTGTATAGAATGAGCTGCAGGCTGTGTGTGTATACGGTGTATAGAATGAGCTGCAGGCTGTGTGTGTATAAGGTGTATATAGTGAGCTGCAGGCGGTGTGTGTATAAGGTGTATAGAATGAGCTGCAGGCTGTGTGTGTGTATAAGGTGTATAGAATGAGCTGCAGGCTGTGTGTGTATAAGGTGTATAGAATGAGCTGCAGGCTGTGTGTGTATAAGGTGTATAGAATGAGCTGCAGGCTGTGTGTGTATAAAGTGTATAGAATGAGCTGCAGGCTGTGTGTGTATAAGGTGTATAGAATGAGCTGCAGGCTGTGTATAAGGTATATAGAATGAGCTGCAGGCTGTGTGTGTATAAGGTGTATAGAATGAGCTGCAGGCTGTGTGTGTATAAGGTGTATAGAATGAGCTGCAGGCTGTGTGTGTATAAGGTGTATATAATTACCTGCAGGCTGTGTGTATAAGGTGTATAGAATGAGCTGCAAGCTGTGTGTGTGTATAAGGTGTATAGAATGAGCTGCAGGCTGTGTGTGTGTATAAGGTGTATAGAATGAGCTGCAGGCTGTGTGTGTATAAGGTTTATAGAATGAGCTGCAGGCTGTGTGTGTATAAGGTGTATAGAATGTGCTGCAGGCTGTGTGTGTATAAGGTGTATAGAATGAGCTGCAGGCTGTGTGTGTGTATAAGGTGTATAGAATGAGCTGCAGGCTGTGTGTGTATAAGGTGTATAGAATGAGCTGCAGGCTGTGTGTGTATAAGGTGTATAGAATGAGCTGCAGGCTGTGTGTGTATAAGGTGTACAGAATGAGTTGCAGGCTGTGTGTGTATAAGGTGTATAGAAAGAGCTGCAGGCTGTGTGTATAAGGTGTATAGAATGAGCTGCAGGCTGTGTGTGTGTATAAGGTGTATAGAATGAGCTGCAGGCTGTGTGTGTGTATAAGGTGTATAGAATGAGCTTCAGGCTGTGTGTGTGTATAAGGTGTATAGAATGAGCTGCAGGCTGTGTTTGTATAAAGTGTATAGAATGAGCTGCAGGCTGTGTGTGTATAAGGTGTATATAATGAGCTGCAGGCTGTGTATAAGGTGTATAGAATGAGCTGCAGGCTGTGTGTGTATAAGGTGTATAGAATGAGCTGCAGGCAGTGTGTGTATAAGGTGTATAGAATGAGCTGCAGGCTGTGTGTGTGTATATAAGGTATATAGAATGAGCTGCAGGCTGTGTGTGTGTATAAGGTATATAGAATGAGCTGCAGGCTGTGTGTATAAGGTGCATAGAATGAGCTGCAGGCTGTGTGTGTATAAGGTGTATAGAATGAGCTGCAGGCTGTGTGTGTATAAAGTGTATAGAATGAGCTGCAGGCTGTGTGTGTATAAGGTGTATAGAATGAGCTGCAGGCTGTGTATAAGGTATATAGAATGAGCTGCAGGCTGTGTGTGTATAAGGTGTATAGAATGAGCTGCAGGCTGTGTGTGTATAAGGTGTATAGAATGAGCTGCAGGCTGTGTGTGTATAAGGTGTATATAATTACCTGCAGGCTGTGTGTATAAGGTGTATAGAATGAGCTGCAAGCTGTGTGTGTGTATAAGGTGTATAGAATGAGCTGCAGGCTGTGTGTGTGTATAAGGTGTATAGAATGAGCTGCAGGCTGTGTGTGTATAAGGTTTATAGAATGAGCTGCAGGCTGTGTGTGTATAAGGTGTATAGAATGTGCTGCAGGCTGTGTGTGTATAAGGTGTATAGAATGAGCTGCAGGCTGTGTGTGTGTATAAGGTGTATAGAATGAGCTGCAGGCTGTGTGTGTATAAGGTGTATAGAATGAGCTGCAGGCTGTGTGTGTATAAGGTGTATAGAATGAGCTGCAGGCTGTGTGTGTATAAGGTGTACAGAATGAGTTGCAGGCTGTGTGTGTATAAGGTGTATAGAAAGAGCTGCAGGCTGTGTGTATAAGGTGTATAGAATGAGCTGCAGGCTGTGTGTGTGTATAAGGTGTATAGAATGAGCTGCAGGCTGTGTGTGTGTATAAGGTGTATAGAATGAGCTTCAGGCTGTGTGTGTGTATAAGGTGTATAGAATGAGCTGCAGGCTGTGTTTGTATAAAGTGTATAGAATGAGCTGCAGGCTGTGTGTGTATAAGGTGTATATAATGAGCTGCAGGCTGTGTATAAGGTGTATAGAATGAGCTGCAGGCTGTGTGTGTATAAGGTGTATAGAATGAGCTGCAGGCAGTGTGTGTATAAGGTGTATAGAATGAGCTGCAGGCTGTGTGTGTGTATATAAGGTATATAGAATGAGCTGCAGGCTGTGTGTGTGTATAAGGTATATAGAATGAGCTGCAGGCTGTGTGTATAAGGTGCATAGAATGAGCTGCAGGCTGTGTGTGTGTATAAGGTGTATAAAATGAGCTGCAAGCTGTGTGTGTGTATAAGGTGTATAGAATGAGCTGCAGGCTGTGTGTGTGTGTATAAGGTGTATAGAATGAGCTGCAGGCTGTGTGTGTATAAAGTGTATAGAATGAGCTGCAGGCTGTGTGTGTGTATAAGGTGTATAAAATGAGCTGCAGGCTGTGTGTGTGTATAAGGTGTATAAAATGAGCTGCAGGCTGTGTGTATATATAAGGTGTATAGAATGAGCTGCAGGCTGTGTGTGTGTAAGGTGTATAGAATGAGCTGCAGGCTGTGTGTGTGTGGTGTATAGAATGAGCTGCAGGCTGTGTGTGTGTATAAGGTGTATAGAATGAGCTGCAGGCTGTGTGTGTATAAGGTGTATAGAATGAGCTGCAGGCTTTGTGTTTATATAAGGTGTATAGAATGAGCTGCAGGCTGTGTGAGTATAAGGTGTATATAATTACCTGCAGGCTGTGTGTGTGTATAAGGTGTATAGAATGAGCTGCAGGCTGTGTGTGTATAAGGTGTATAGAATGAGCTGCAGGCTGTGTGTGTATAAGGTGTATAGAATGAGCTGCAGGCTGTGTGTGTATAAAGTGTATAGAATGAGCTGCAGGCTGTGTGTGTATAAGGTGTATAGAATGAGCTGCAGGCTGTGTATAAGGTATATAGAATGAGCTGCAGGCTGTGTGTGTTTAAGGTGTATAGAATGAGCTGCAGGCTGTGTGTGTATAAGGTGTATAGAATGAGCTGCAGGCTGTGTGTGTATAAGGTGTATATAATTACCTGCAGGCTGTGTGTATAAGGTGTATAGAATGAGCTGCAAGCTGTGTGTGTGTATAAGGTGTATAGAATGAGCTGCAGGCTGTGTGTGTGTATAAGGTGTATAGAATGAGCTGCAGGCTGTGTGTGTATAAGGTTTATAGAATGAGCTGCAGGCTGTGTGTGTATAAGGTGTATAGAATGAGCTGCAGGCTGTGTGTGTATAAGGTGTATAGAATGAGCTGCAGGCTGTGTGTGTGTATAAGGTGTATAGAATGAGCTGCAGGCTGTGTGTGTATAAGGTGTATAGAATGAGCTGCAGGCTGTGTGTGTATAAGGTGTATAGAATGAGCTGCAGGCTGTGTGTGTATAAGGTGTACAGAATGAGTTGCAGGCTGTGTGTGTATAAGGTGTATAGAAAGAGCTGCAGGCTGTGTGTATAAGGTGTATAGAATGAGCTGCAGGCTGTGTGTGTGTATAAGGTGTATAGAATGAGCTGCAGGCTGTGTGTGTGTATAAGGTGTATAGAATGAGCTTCAGGCTGTGTGTGTGTATAAGGTGTATAAAATGAGCTGCAGGCTGTGTGTGTATAAAGTGTATAGAATGAGCTGCAGGCTGTGTGTGTATAAGGTGTATAGAATGAGCTGCAGGCTGTGTATAAGGTGTATAGAATGAGCTGCAGGCTGTGTGTGTATAAGGTGTATAGAATGAGCTGCAGGCAGTGTGTGTATAAGGTGTATAGAATGAGCTGCAGGCTGTGTGTGTATATAAGGTATATAGAATGAGCTGCAGGCTGTGTGTGTGTATAAGGTATATAGAATGAGCTGCAGGCTGTGTGTATAAGGTGCATAGAATGAGCTGCAGGCTGTGTGTGTGTATAAGGTGTATAAAATGAGCTGCAGGCTGTGTGTGTGTATAAGGTGTATAGATCGAGCTGCAGGCTGTGTGTGTGTATAAGGTGTATAGAATGAGCTGCAGGCTGTGTGTGTATAAAGTGTATAGAATGAGCTGCAGGCTGTGTGTGTGTATAAGGTGTATAAAATGAGCTGCAGGCTGTGTGTGTGTATAAGGTGTATAAAATGAGCTGCAGGCTGTGTGTATATATAAGGTGTATAGAATGAGCTGCAGGCTGTGTGTGTATAAGGTGTATAGAATGAGCTGCAGGCTGTGTGTGTGTGGTGTATAGAATGAGCTGCAGGCTGTGTGTGTGTATAAGGTGTATAGAATGAGCTGCAGGCTTTGTGTTTATATAAGGTGTATAGAATGAGCTGCAGGCTGTGTGAGTATAAGGTGTATATAATTACCTGCAGGCTGTGTGTGTGTATAAGGTGTATAGAATGAGCTGCAGGCTGTGTGTGTATAAGGTGTATAGAATGAGCTGCAGGCTGTGTGTGTATAAGGTGTATAGAATGAACTGCAGTCTGTGTGTGTATAAGGTGTATAGAATGAGCTGCAGGCTGTGTGTGTATAAGGTGTATAGAATGAACTGCAGGCTGTGTGTATGTCTAAGTTGTATAGAATGAGCTGCAGACTGTGTGTGTGTATAAGGTGTATAGAATGAGCTTCTGGCTGTGTGTGTATAAGGTGTATAGAATAAGCTGCAGGCTGTGTGTGTGTATAAGGTGTATAGAATGAGCTGCAGGCTGTGTGTGTATAAGATGTATAGAATGAGTTGCAGGCTGTGTGTGTATAAGATGTATAGAATGAGCTGCAGGCTGTGTGTGTATAAGGTGTATAGAATAAGCTGCAGGCTGTGTGTGTATAAGGTGTATAGAATTAGTAGCAGGATGTGTGTATAATGTGTATAGAATGAGCTGCAGGCTGTGTGTGTGTGTATATAAGGTGTATAGAATGAGTTGCAGGCTGTGTGTATATGGTGTACAGAATGAGCTGCAGGCTGTGTGTGTGTCTATAAGGTGTATAGAGTGAGTGGCAGGCTGTGTGTGTATAAGGTGTATAGAATGAGCTGCAGACTGTGTGTGAATAAGGGGTATAGAATGAGCTGCAGGCTGTGTGTATAAGGTGTATAGAATGAGCTGCAGGCTGTGTGTGAATAAGGGGTATAGAATGAGCTGCAGGCTGTGTGTGAATAAGGTGTATAGAATGAGCTGCAGCCTGTGTGTGTATAAGGGGTATAGAATGAGCTGCAGGCTGTGTGTAGAAGATGTATAGAATGAGCTGCAGGCTGTGTGTGCATGTGTATAAGGTATATAGAATGAGCTGCAGGCTGTGTGTGTGTATAAGGTGTATAGAATGAGCTGCAGGCTGTGTGGGTATAATGTGTAAAGAATGAGCTGCAGGCTGTGTGTGTATATAAGGTGTATAGAATGAGCGGCAGGCTGTGTGTGTGTTTAAGGTGTATAGAATGAGCGGCAGGCTGTGTGTGTATAAGGTGTATAGAATGAGCGGCAGGCTGTGTGTGTGTATAAGGTGTATAGAATGAGCGGCAGGCTGTGTGTGTGTATAAGGTGTATAGAATGAGCTGCAGGCTGTGTGTATAAGGTGTATAGAATGAGCTGCAGGCTGTGTGTATAAGGTGTATAGAATGAGCTGCAGGCTGTGTGTGTGTGTGTGTGTGTGTGTGTTTGTGTATAAGGTATATAGAATGAGCTGCAGGCTGTGTGTATGTATAAGGTGTATAGAATGAGCTGCAGGCTGTGTGTGTATACGGTGTATAGAATGAGCTGCAGGCTGTGTGTGTATAAGGTGTATATAGTGAGCTGCAGGCGGTGTGTGTATAAGGTGTATAGAATGAGCTGCAGGCTGTGTGTGTGTATAAGGTGTATAGAATGAGCTGCAGGCTGTGTGTGTATAAGGTGTATAGAATGAGCTGCAGGCTGTGTGTGTATAAGGTGTATAGAATGAGCTGCAGGCTGTGTGTGTATAAAGTGTATAGAATGAGCTGCAGGCTGTGTGTGTATAAGGTGTATAGAATGAGCTGCAGGCTGTGTGTGTGTATAAGGTGTATAGAATGAGCTGCAGGCTGTGTGTGTATAAGGTGTATAGAATGAGCTGCAGGCTGTGTATGCGAATAAGGTGTAAAGAATGAGCTGCAGGCTGTGTGTGTATAAGGTCTATAGAATGAGCTGCAGGCTGTGTGTGTGTATAAGGTGTATAGAATGAGCTTTAGGCTGTGTGTGTGTATAAGGTTTATAGAATGACCTGCAGGCTGTGTGTATAAAGTGTATAGAATGAGCAGCAGGATGTGTGTATAAGGTGTATAGAATGAGCTGCAGGCTGTGTGTGTGTGTGTATAAGGTGTATAGGTTGAGATGCAGGATGTGTGTATAAGGTGTATAGAATGACCTGCAGGCTGTGTGTTTAAGGTGTATAGAATAACCTGCAGGCTGTGTGTGTGTATAAGGTGTATAGAATGAGCTGCAGGCTGTGTGTGTATAAGGTGTATAGAATGAGCTGCAGGCTGTGTGTATAAGGTGTATAGAATGACCTGCAGGCTGTGTGTGTGTATAAGGTGTATAGAATGAGCTGCAGGCTGTGTGTGTATAAGGTGTATAGAATGAGCTGCAGGCTGTGTGTGAGTATAAGGTGTATAGAATGGGCTGCAGGCTGTGTGAGTATAAGGTTTATAGAATGACCTGCAGGCTGTGTGTGTGTAAAAGGTGTACAGAATGAGCTGCAGGCTGTGTGTGTGTATAAGGTGTATAGAATGAGCTGCAGGCTGTGTGTGTATAAGGTGTATAGAATGAGCTGCAGGCTGTGTGTGTATAAGGTGTATAGAATGAGCAGTAGACTGTGTGTGTATAAGGTGTATAGAATGAGCTGCAGGCTGTGTGTGTATAAGGTGTATAGAATGAGCTGCAGGCTGTGTGAGTATAAGGTGTATAGAATGAGCTGCAGGCTGTGTGTGTATAAGGTGTATAGAATGAGCTGCAGGCTGTGTGTGTATAAGGTGTATATAATTACTAGCAGGCTATGTGTATAAGGTGTATAGAATGAGCTGCAGGCTGTGTGTGTGTATAAGGTGTATAGAATGAGCTGCAGGCTGTCTGTGTGTAAAAGGTGTATAGAATGAGCTGCAGGCTGTGTGTGTATAAGGTGTATAGAATGAGCTGCAGGCTGTGTGTTTATTTGGTGTATAGAATGAGCTGCAGGCTGTGTGTGTATAAGGTGTATAGAATGAGCTGCAGGCTGTGTGTGTGTATAAGGTGTATAGAATGAGCTACAGGCTGTGTGTGTATAAGGTGTATAGAATGAGCTGCAGGCTGTGTGTGTATAAGGTGTATAGAATGAGCTGCAGGCTGTGTGTGTACAAAGGTGTATAGAATGAGCTGCAGGCTGTGTGTGTATAAGGTGTATAGAATGAGCTGCAGGCTGTGTGTATAAGGTGTATAGAATGAGCTGCAGGCTGTGTGTGTGTATAAGGTGTACAGAATAAGCTGCAGGCTGTGTGTGTGTATAAGGTGTATAAAATGAGCTTCAGGCTGTGTGTGTGTATAAGGTGTATAGAATGAGCTGCAGGCTGTGTGTATAAGGTGTATAGAATGAGCTGCAGGCTGTGTGTGTATAAGGTGTATAGAATGAGCTGCAGGCGGTGTGTGTGTATAAGGTGTATAGAATGAGCTGCAGGCTGTGTATGTATAAAGTGTATAGAATGAGCTGCAGGCTGTGTGTGTATAAGGTGTATAGAATGAGCTGCAGGCTGTGTGTGTATAAGGTGTATAGAATGAGCTGCAGGATGTGTGTGTATAAGGTGTATAGAATGAGCTGCAGGCTGTGTGTGTATAAAGTGTATAGAATGAGCTGCAGGCTGTGTGTGTGTATAAGGTGTATAGAATGAGCTGCAGGCTGTGTGTGTATGAGGTGTATAGAATGAGCTGCAGGCTGTGTGTGTAAGGTGTATAGAATGAGCTGCAGACTGTGTGTGTGTATAAGGTGTATATAATGAGCTGCAGGCTATGTGTGTCTAAGGTGTATAGAATGAGCTGCAGACTGTGTGTGTGTATAAGGTGTATATAATGAGCTGCAGGCTGTGTGTATGTCTAAGGTGTATAGAATGAGCTGCAGGCTGTGTGTATAAGGTGTATAGAATGAGCTGCTGGCTGTGTGTGTATAAGGTGTATAGAATAAGCTGCAGGCTGTGTGTGTGTATAAGGTGTATAGAATGAGCTGCAGGCTGTGTGTGTATAAGATGTATAGAATGAGCTGCAGACTGTGTGTGTATAAGGTGTATAGAATGAGCTGCAGGCTGTGTGTATGTATAAGGTGTATAGAATGAGCTGCAGGCTGTGTGTGTATAAGGTGTATAGAATGAGCTGCAGGCTATGTGTGTGTATAAGGTGTATAGAATGAGCTGCAGGCTGTGTGTGTATAAGGTGTATAGAATGAGCTGCAGGCTGTGTGTGTATAAGGTGTATAGAATGAGCAGTAGACTGTGTGTGTATAAGGTGTATAGAATGAGCTGCAGGCTGTGTGTGTGTATAAGGTGTATAGAATGAGCTCCAGGCTGTGTGTGTGTATAAGGTGTAGAGAATGAGCTGCAGGCTGTGTGTGTGTATAAGGTGTACAGAATGAGCTGCAGGCTGTGTGTGTGTATAAGGTGTATAGAATGAGCTGCAGGCTGTGTGTGTATAAGGTGTATAGAATGAGCTGCAGGCTGTGTGTGCATAAGGTGTATAGAATGAGCAGTAGACTGTGTGTGTATAAGGTGTATAGAATGAGCTGCAGGCTGTGTGTGTGTATAAGGTGTATAGAATGAGCTGCAGGCTGTGTGTGTATAAGGTGTATAGAATGAGCTACAGGCTGTGTGAGTATAAGGTGTATAGAATGAGCTGCAGGCTGTGTGTGTATAAGGTGTATAGAATGAGCTGCAGGCTGTGTGTGTATAAGGTGTATATAATTACTAGCAGGCTATGTGTATAAGGTGTATAGAATGAGCTGCAGGCTGTGTGTGTGTATAAGGTGTATAGAATGAGATGCAGGCTGTCTGTGTGTATAAGGTGTATAGAATGAGCTGCAGGCTGTGTGTGTATAAGGTGTATAGAATGAGCTGCAGGCTGTGTGTGTGTGTGTGTGTGTGTGTGTGTATAAGATGTATAGAATGAGCTGCAGGCTGTGTGTGTATTAGGTGTATAGAATGAGCTGCAGGCTGTGTGTGTATAAGGTGTATAGAATGAGCTGCAGGCTGTGTGTGTGTATAAGGTGTATAGAATGAGCTGCAGGCTGTGTGTATAAGGTGTATAGAATGAGCTGCAGGCTGTGTGTATAAGGTGTATAGAATAAGCTGCAGGCTGTGTGTGTGTATAAGGTGTATAGAATTAGTAGCAGGATGTGTGTATAATGTGTATAGAATGAGCTGCAGGCTGTGTGTGTGTGTATATAAGGTGTATAGAATGAGTTGCAGGCTGTGTGTATATGGTGTACAGAATGAGCTGCAGGCTGTGTGTGTGTCTATAAGGTGTATAGAGTGAGTGGCAGGCTGTGTGTGTATAAGGTGTATAGAATGAGCTGCAGACTGTGTGTGAATAAGGGGTATAGAATGAGCTGCAGGCTGTGTGTATAAGGTGTATAGAATGAGCTGCAGGCTGTGTGTGAATAAGGGGTATAGAATGAGCTGCAGGCTGTGTGTGAATAAGGTGTATAGAATGAGCTGCAGCCTGTGTGTGTATAAGGGGTATAGAATGAGCTGCAGGCTGTGTGTAGAAGATGTATAGAATGAGCTGCAGGCTGTGTGTGCATGTGTATAAGGTATATAGAATGAGCTGCAGGCTGTGTGTGTGTATAAGGTGTATAGAATGAGCTGCAGGCTGTGTGGGTATAATGTGTAAAGAATGAGCTGCAGGCTGTGTGTGTGTATATAAGGTGTATAGAATGAGCGGCAGGCTGTGTGTGTGTATAAGGTGTATAGAATGAGCGGCAGGCTGTGTGTGTATAAGGTGTATAGAATGAGCGGCAGGCTGTGTGTGTGTATAAGGTGTATAGAATGAGCGGCAGGCTGTGTGTGTGTATAAGGTGTATAGAATGAGCTGCAGGCTGTGTGTATAAGGTGTATAGAATGAGCTGCAGGCTGTGTGTATAAGGTGTATAGAATGAGCTGCAGGCTGTGTGTGTGTGTGTGTGTGTGTGTGTGTGTGTGTTTGTGTATAAGGTATATAGAATGAGCTGCAGGCTGTGTGTATGTATAAGGTGTATAGAATGAGCTGCAGGCTGTGTGTGTATACGGTGTATAGAATGAGATGCAGGCTGTGTGTGTTTAAGGTGTATATAGTGAGCTGCAGGCGGTGTGTGTATAAGGTGTATAGAATGAGCTGCAGGCTGTGTGTGTGTATAAGGTGTATAGAATGAGCTGCAGGCTGTGTGTGTATAAGCTGTATAGAATGAGCTGCAGGCTGTGTGTGTATAAGGTGTATAGAATGAGCTGCAGGCTGTGTGTGTATAAAGTGTATAGAATGAGCTGCAGGCTGTGTGTGTATAAGGTGTATAGAATGAGCTGCAGGCTGTGTATAAGGTATATAGAATGAGCTGCAGGCTGTGTGTGTATAAGGTGTATAGAATGAGCTGCAGGCTGTGTGTGTATAAGGTGTATAGAATGAGCTGCAGGCTGTGTGTGTATAAGGTGTATATAATTACCTGCAGGCTGTGTGTATAAGGTGTATAGAATGAGCTGCAAGCTGTGTGTGTGTATAAGGTGTATAGAATGAGCTGCAGGCTGTGTGTGTGTATAAGGTGTATAGAATGAGCTGCAGGCTGTGTGTGTATAAGGTTTATAGAATGAGCTGCAGGCTGTGTGTGTATAAGGTGTATAGAATGTGCTGCAGGCTGTGTGTGTATAAGGTGTATAGAATGAGCTGCAGGCTGTGTGTGTGTATAAGGTGTATAGAATGAGCTGCAGGCTGTGTGTGTATAAGGTGTATAGAATGAGCTGCAGGCTGTGTGTGTATAAGGTGTATAGAATGAGCTGCAGGCTGTGTGTGTATAAGGTGTACAGAATGAGTTGCAGGCTGTGTGTGTATAAGGTGTATAGAAAGAGCTGCAGGCTGTGTGTATAAGGTGTATAGAATGAGCTGCAGGCTGTGTGTGTGTATAAGGTGTATAGAATGAGCTGCAGGCTGTGTGTGTGTATAAGGTGTATAGAATGAGCTTCAGGCTGTGTGTGTGTATAAGGTGTATAGAATGAGCTGCAGGCTGTGTTTGTATAAAGTGTATAGAATGAGCTGCAGGCTGTGTGTGTATAAGGTGTATATAATGAGCTGCAGGCTGTGTATAAGGTGTATAGAATGAGCTGCAGGCTGTGTGTGTATAAGGTGTATAGAATGAGCTGCAGGCAGTGTGTGTATAAGGTGTATAGAATGAGCTGCAGGCTGTGTGTGTGTATATAAGGTATATAGAATGAGCTGCAGGCTGTGTGTGTGTATAAGGTATATAGAATGAGCTGCAGGCTGTGTGTATAAGGTGCATAGAATGAGCTGCAGGCTGTGTGTGTATAAGGTGTATAGAATGAGCTGCAGGCTGTGTGTGTATAAAGTGTATAGAATGAGCTGCAGGCTGTGTGTGTATAAGGTGTATAGAATGAGCTGCAGGCTGTGTATAAGGTATATAGAATGAGCTGCAGGCTGTGTGTGTATAAGGTGTATAGAATGAGCTGCAGGCTGTGTGTGTATAAGGTGTATAGAATGAGCTGCAGGCTGTGTGTGTATAAGGTGTATATAATTACCTGCAGGCTGTGTGTATAAGGTGTATAGAATGAGCTGCAAGCTGTGTGTGTGTATAAGGTGTATAGAATGAGCTGCAGGCTGTGTGTGTGTATAAGGTGTATAGAATGAGCTGAAGGCTGTGTGTGTATAAGGTTTATAGAATGAGCTGCAGGCTGTGTGTGTATAAGGTGTATAGAATGTGCTGCAGGCTGTGTGTGTATAAGGTGTATAGAATGAGCTGCAGGCTGTGTGTGTGTATAAGGTGTATAGAATGAGCTGCAGGCTGTGTGTGTATAAGGTGTATAGAATGAGCTGCAGGCTGTGTGTGTATAAGGTGTATAGAATGAGCTGCAGGCTGTGTGTGTATAAGGTGTACAGAATGAGTTGCAGGCTGTGTGTGTATAAGGTGTATAGAAAGAGCTGCAGGCTGTGTGTATAAGGTGTATAGAATGAGCTGCAGGCTGTGTGTGTGTATAAGGTGTATAGAATGAGCTGCAGGCTGTGTGTGTGTATAAGGTGTATAGAATGAGCTTCAGGCTGTGTGTGTGTATAAGGTGTATAGAATGAGCTGCAGGCTGTGTTTGTATAAAGTGTATAGAATGAGCTGCAGGCTGTGTGTGTATAAGGTGTATATAATGAGCTGCAGGCTGTGTATAAGGTGTATAGAATGAGCTGCAGGCTGTGTGTGTATAAGGTGTATAGAATGAGCTGCAGGCAGTGTGTGTATAAGGTGTATAGAATGAGCTGCAGGCTGTGTGTGTGTATATAAGGTATATAGAATGAGCTGCAGGCTGTGTGTGTGTATAAGGTATATAGAATGAGCTGCAGGCTGTGTGTATAAGGTGCATAGAATGAGCTGCAGGCTGTGTGTGTGTATAAGGTGTATAAAATGAGCTGCAGGCTGTGTGTGTGTATAAGGTGTATAGAATGAGCTGCAGGCTGTGTGTGTGTGTATAAGGTGTATAGAATGAGCTGCAGGCTGTGTGTGTATAAAGTGTATAGAATGAGCTGCAGGCTGTGTGTGTGTGGTGTATAGAATGAGCTGCAGGCTGTGTGTGTGTATAAGGTGTATAGAATGAGCTGCAGGCTGTGTGTGTATAAGGTGTATAGAATGAGCTGCAGGCTGTGTGTGTATAAGGTGTATAGAATGAGCTGCAGGCTGTGTGTGTATAAAGTGTATAGAATGAGCTGCAGGCTGTGTGTGTATAAGGTGTATAGAATGAGCTGCAGGCTGTGTATAAGGTATATAGAATGAGCTGCAGGCTGTGTGTGTTTAAGGTGTATAGAATGAGCTGCAGGCTGTGTGTGTATAAGGTGTATAGAATGAGCTGCAGGCTGTGTGTGTATAAGGTGTATATAATTACCTGCAGGCTGTGTGTATAAGGTGTATAGAATGAGCTGCAAGCTGTGTGTGTGTATAAGGTGTATAGAATGAGCTGCAGGCTGTGTGTGTATATAAGGTGTATAGAATGAGCTGCAGGCTGTGTGTGTATAAGGTTTATAGAATGAGCTGCAGGCTGTGTGTATATAAGGTGTATAGAATGAGCTGCAGGCTGTGTGTGTATAAGGTGTATAGAATGAGCTGCAGGCTGTGTGTGTGTATAAGGTGTATAGAATGAGCTGCAGGCTGTGTGTGTATAAGGTGTATAGAATGAGCTGCAGGCTGTGTGTGTATAAGGTGTATAGAATGAGCTGCAGGCTGTGTGTGTATAAGGTGTACAGAATGAGTTGCAGGCTGTGTGTGTATAAGGTGTATAGAAAGAGCTGCAGGCTGTGTGTATAAGGTGTATAGAATGAGCTGCAGGCTGTGTGTGTGTATAAGGTGTATAGAATGAGCTGCAGGCTGTGTGTGTGTATAAGGTGTATAGAATGAGCTTCAGGCTGTGTGTGTGTATAAGGTGTATAAAATGAGCTGCAGGCTGTGTGTGTATAAAGTGTATAGAATGAGCTGCAGGCTGTGTGTGTATAAGGTGTATAGAATGAGCTGCAGGCTGTGTATAAGGTGTATAGAATGAGCTGCAGGCTGTGTGTGTATAAGGTGTATAGAATGAGCTGCAGGCAGTGTGTGTATAAGGTGTATAGAATGAGCTGCAGGCTGTGTGTGTGTATATAAGGTATATAGAATGAGCTGCAGGCTGTGTGTGTGTATAAGGTATATAGAATGAGCTGCAGGCTGTGTGTATAAGGTGCATAGAATGAGCTGCAGGCTGTGTGTGTGTATAAGGTGTATAAAATGAGCTGCAGGCTGTGTGTGTGTATAAGGTGTATAGATCGAGCTGCAGGCTGTGTGTGTGTATAAGGTGTATAGAATGAGCTGCAGGCTGTGTGTGTATAAAGTGTATAGAATGAGCTGCAGGCTGTGTGTGTGTATAAGGTGTATAAAATGAGCTGCAGGCTGTGTGTGTGTATAAGGTGTATAAAATGAGCTGCAGGCTGTGTGTATATATAAGGTGTATGGAATGAGCTGCAGGCTGTGTGTGTATAAGGTGTATAGAATGAGCTGCAGGCTGTGTGTGTGTGGTGTATAGAATGAGCTGCAGGCTGTGTGTGTGTATAAGGTGTATAGAATGAGCTGCAGGCTTTGTGTTTATATAAGGTGTATAGAATGAGCTGCAGGCTGTGTGAGTATAAGGTGTATATAATTACCTGCAGGCTGTGTGTGTGTATAAGGTGTATAGAATGAGCTGCAGGCTGTGTGTGTATAAGGTGTATAGAATGAGCTGCAGGCTGTGTGTGTATAAGGTGTATAGAATGAACTGCAGGCTGTGTGTGTATAAGGTGTATAGAATGAGCTGCAGGCTGTGTGTGTATAAGGTGTATAGAATGAACTGCAGGCTGTGTGTATGTCTAAGTTGTATAGAATGAGCTGCAGACTGTGTGTGTGTATAAGGTGTATAGAATGAGCTTCTGGCTGTGTGTGTATAAGGTGTATAGAATAAGCTGCAGGCTGTGTGTGTGTATAAGGTGTATAGAATGAGCTGCAGGCTGTGTGTGTATAAGATGTATAGAATGAGTTGCAGGCTGTGTGTGTATAAGATGTATAGAATGAGCTGCAGGCTGTGTGTGTATAAGGTGTATAGAATAAGCTGCAGGCTGTGTGTGTGTATAAGGTGTATAGAATTAGTAGCAGGATGTGTGTATAATGTGTATAGAATGAGCTGCAGGCTGTGTGTGTGTGTATATAAGGTGTATAGAATGAGTTGCAGGCTGTGTGTATATGGTGTACAGAATGAGCTGCAGGCTGTGTGTGTGTCTATAAGGTGTATAGAGTGAGTGGCAGGCTGTGTGTGTATAAGGTGTATAGAATGAGCTGCAGACTGTGTGTGAATAAGGGGTATAGAATGAGCTGCAGGCTGTGTGTATAAGGTGTATAGAATGAGCTGCAGGCTGTGTGTGAATAAGGGGTATAGAATGAGCTGCAGGCTGTGTGTGAATAAGGTGTATAGAATGAGCTGCAGCCTGTGTGTGTATAAGTGGTATAGAATGAACTGCAGGCTGTGTGTAGAAGATGTATAGAATGAGCTGCAGGCTGTGTGTGCATGTGTATAAGGTATATAGAATGAGCTGCAGGCTGTGTGTGTGTATAAGGTGTATAGAATGAGCTGCAGGCTGTGTGGGTATAATGTGTAAAGAATGAGCTGCAGGCTGTGTGTGTATATAAGGTGTATAGAATGAGCGGCAGGCTGTGTGTGTGTATAAGGTGTATAGAATGAGCGGCAGGCTGTGTGTGTATAAGGTGTATAGAATGAGCGGCAGGCTGTGTGTGTGTATAAGGTGTATAGAATGAGCGGCAGGCTGTGTGTATGTATAAGGTGTATAGAATGAGCTGCAGGCTGTGTGTATAAGGTGTATAGAATGAGCTGCAGGCTGTGTGTATAAGGTGTATAGAATGAGCTGCAGGCTGTGTGTGTGTGTGTGTGTGTGTTTGTGTATAAGGTATATAGAATGAGCTGCAGGCTGTGTGTATGTATAAGGTGTATAGAATGAGCTGCAGGCTGTGTGTGTATACGGTGTATAGAATGAGCTGCAGGCTGTGTGTGTATAAGGTGTATATAGTGAGCTGCAGGCGGTGTGTGTATAAGGTGTATAGAATGAGCTGCAGGCTGTGTGTGTGTATAAGGTGTATAGAATGAGCTGCAGGCTGTGTGTGTATAAGGTGTATAGAATGAGCTGCAGGCTGTGTGTGTATAAGGTGTATAGAATGAGCTGCAGGCAGTGTGTGTATAAAGTGTATAGAATGAGCTGCAGGCTGTGTGTGTATAAGGTGTATAGAATGAGCTGCAGGCTGTGTATAAGGTATATAGAATGAGCTGCAGGCTGTGTGTGTATAAGGTGTATAGAATGAGCTGCAGGCTGTGTGTGTATAAGGTGTATAGAATGAGCTGCAGGCTGTGTGTGTATAAGGTGTATATAATTACCTGCAGGCTGTGTGTATAAGGTGTATAGAATGAGCTGCAAGCTGTGTGTGTGTATAAGGTGTATAGAATGAGCTGCAGGCTGTGTGTGTGTATAAGGTGTATAGAATGAGCTGCAGGCTGTGTGTGTATAAGGTTTATAGAATGAGCTGCAGGCTGTGTGTGTATAAGGTGTATAGAATGTGCTGCAGGCTGTGTGTGTATAAGGTGTATAGAATGAGCTGCAGGCTGTGTGTGTGTATAAGGTGTATAGAATGAGCTGCAGGCTGTGTGTGTATAAGGTGTATAGAATGAGCTGCAGGCTGTGTGTGTATAAGGTGTATAGAATGAGCTGCAGGCTGTGTGTATAAGGTGTACAGAATGAGTTGCAGGCTGTGTGTGTATAAGGTGTATAGAAAGAGCTGCAGGCTGTGTGTATAAGGTGTATAGAATGAGCTGCAGGCTGTGTGTGTGTATAAGGTGTATAGAATGAGCTGCAGGCTGTGTGTGTGTATAAGGTGTATAGAATGAGCTTCAGGCTGTGTGTGTGTATAAGGTGTATAGAATGAGCTGCAGGCTGTGTGTGTATAAAGTGTATAGAATGAGCTGCAGGCTGTGTGTGTATAAGGTGTATATAATGAGCTGCAGGCTGTGTATAAGGTGTATAGAATGAGCTGCAGGCTGTGTGTGTATAAGGTGTATAGAATGAGCTGCAGGCTGTGTGTGTGTATATAAGGTATATAGAATGAGCTGCAGGCTGTGTGTGTGTATAAGGTATATAGAATGAGCTGCAGGCTGTGTGTATAAGGTGCATAGAATGAGCTGCAGGCTGTGTGTGTGTATAAGGTGTATAAAATGAGCTGCAGGCTGTGTGTGTGTATAAGGTGTATAGAATGAGCTGCAGGCTGTGTGTGTGTGTATAAGGTGTATAGAATGAGCTGCAGGCTGTGTGTGTATAAAGTGTATAGAATGAGCTGCAGGCTGTGTGTGTGTGTATAAGGTGTATAAAATGAGCTGCAGGCTGTGTGTGTGTATAAGGTGTATAAAATGAGCTGCAGGCTGTGTGTATATATAAGGTGTATAGAATGAGCTGCAGGCTGTGTGTGTGTAAGGTGTATAGAATGAGCTGCAGGCTATGTGTGTGTGGTGTATAGAATGAGCTGCAGGCTGTGTGTGTGTATAAGGTGTATAGAATGAGCTGCAGGCTGTGTGTGTATAAGGTGTATAGAATGAGCTGCAGGCTTTGTGTTTATATAAGGTGTATAGAATGAGCTGCAGGCTGTGTGAGTATAAGGTGTATATAATTACCTGCAGGCTGTGTGTGTGTATAAGGTGTATAGAATGAGCTGCAGGCTGTGTGTGTATAAGGTGTATAGAATGAGCTGCAGGCTGTGTGTGTATAAGGTGTATAGAATGAGCTGCAGGCTGTGTGTGTATAAAGTGTATAGAATGAGCTGCAGGCTGTGTGTGTATAAGGTGTATAGAATGAGCTGCAGGCTGTGTATAAGGTATATAGAATGAGCTGCAGGCTGTGTGTGTTTAAGGTGTATAGAATGAGCTGCAGGCTGTGTGTGTATAAGGTGTATAGAATGAGCTGCAGGCTGTGTGTGTATAAGGTGTATATAATTACCTGCAGGCTGTGTGTATAAGGTGTATAGAATGAGCTGCAAGCTGTGTGTGTGTATAAGGTGTATAGAATGAGCTGCAGGCTGTGTGTGTGTATAAGGTGTATAGAATGAGCTGCAGGCTGTGTGTGTATAAGGTTTATAGAATGAGCTGCAGGCTGTGTGTGTATAAGGTGTATAGAATGAGCTGCAGGCTGTGTGTGTATAAGGTGTATAGAATGAGCTGCAGGCTGTGTGTGTGTATAAGGTGTATAGAATGAGCTGCAGGCTGTGTGTGTATAAGGTGTATAGAATGAGCTGCAGGCTGTGTGTGTATAAGGTGTATAGAATGAGCTGCAGGCTGTGTGTGTATAAGGTGTACAGAATGAGTTGCAGGCTGTGTGTGTATAAGGTGTATAGAATGAGCTGCAGGCTGTGTGTATAAGGTGTATAGAATGAGCTGCAGGCTGTGTGTGTGTATAAGGTGTATAGAATGAGCTGCAGGCTGTGTGTGTGTATAAGGTGTATAGAATGAGCTTCAGGCTGTGTGTGTGTATAAGGTGTATAGAATGAGCTGCAGGCTGTGTGTGTATAAAGTGTATAGAATGAGCTGCAGGCTGTGTGTGTATAAGGTGTATAGAATGAGCTGCAGGCTGTGTGTGTATAAGGTGTATAGAATGAGCTGCAGGCAGTGTGTGTATAAGGTGTATATAATGAGCTGCAGGCAGTGTGTGTATAAGGTGTATAGAATGAGCTGCAATCTGTGTGTGTATATAAGGTATATAGAATGAGCTGCAGGCTGTGTGTGTGTATAAGGTATATAGAATGAGCTGCAGGCTGTGTGTATAAGGTGCATAGAATGAGCTGCAGGCTGTGTGTGTGTATAAGGTGTATAAAATGAGCTGCAGGCTGTGTGTGTGTATAAGGTGTATAGATCGAGCTGCAGGCTGTGTGTGTGTATAAGGTGTATAGAATGAGCTGCAGGCTGTGTGTGTATAAAGTGTATAGAATGAGCTGCAGGCTGTGTGTGTGTATAAGGTGTATAAAATGAGCTGCAGGCTGTGTGTGTGTATAAGGTGTATAAAATGAGCTGCAGGCTGTGTGTATATATATAAGGTGTATAGAATGAGCTGCAGGCTGTGTGTGTATAAGGTGTATAGAATGAGCTGCAGGCTGTGTGTGTGTGGTGTATAGAATGAGCTGCAGGCTGTGTGTGTGTATAAGGTGTATAGAATGAGCTGCAGGCTTTGTGTTTATATAAGGTGTATAGAATGAGCTGCAGGCTGTGTGAGTATAAGGTGTATATAATTACCTGCAGGCTGTGTGTGTGTATAAGGTGTATAGAATGAGCTGCAGGCTGTGTGTGTATAAGGTGTATAGAATGAGCTGCAGGCTGTGTGTGTATAAGGTGTATAGAATGAGCTGCAGGCTGTGTGTGTATAAGGTGTATAGAATGAACTGCAGGCTGTGTGTATGTCTAAGTTGTATAGAATGAGCTGCAGACTGTGTGTGTGTATAAGGTGTATAGAATGAGCTTCTGGCTGTGTGTGTATAAGGTGTATAGAATAAGCTGCAGGCTGTGTGTGTGTATAAGGTGTATAGAATGAGCTGCAGGCTGTGTGTGTATAAGATGTATAGAATGAGCTGCAGGCTGTGTGTGTATAAGGTGTATAGAATGAGCTGCAGGCTGTGTGTATGTATAAGGTGTATAGAATGAACTGCAGGCTGTGTGTATGTCTAAGTTGTATAGAATGAGCTGCAGACTGTGTGTGTATAAGGTGTATAGAATGAGCTGCTGGCTGTGTGTGTATAAGGTGTATAGAATAAGCTGCAGGCTGTGTGTGTGTATAAGGTGTATAGAATGAGCTGCAGGCTGTGTGTGTATAAGGTGTATAGAATGAGATGCAGGCTGTGTGTATAAGGTGTATAGAATGAGCTGCAGGCTGTGTGTATAAGGTGTATAGAATGAGCTGCAGGCTGTGTGTGTGTATAAGGTGTATAGAATGAGCTGCAGGCAGTGTGTGTGTATAAGATGTATAGAATGAGCTGCAGACTGTGTGTGTATAAGGTGTATAGAATGAGCTGCAGGCTGTGTGTGTGTATAAGGTGTATAGAATGAGCTGCAGGCTGTGTGTGTATCAGGTGTATAGAATGAGCTGTAGGCTGTGTGTGTGTATAAGGTGTATAGAATGAGCTGCATGCTGTGTGTGTATAAGGTGTATAGAATGAGCTGTAGGCTGTGTGTGTGTATAAAGTGTATAGAATGAGCTGCAGGCTGTGTGTGTATAAGGTGTATAGAATGAGCTGCAGGCTGTGTATGCGAATAAGGTGTAAAGAATGAGCTGCAGGCTGTGTGTGTATAAGGTCTATAGAATGAGCTGCAGGCTGTGTGTGTGTATAAGGTGTATAGAATGAGCTGCAGGCTGTGTGTGTGTATAAGGTTTATAGAATGACCTGCAGGCTGTGTGTATAAAGTGTATAGAATGAGCAGCAGGATGTGTGTATAAGGTGTATAGAATGAGCTGCAGGCTGTGTGTGTGTGTGTATAAGGTGTATAGGTTGAGATGCAGGATGTGTGTATAAGGTGTATAGAATGACCTGCAGGCTGTGTGTTTAAGGTGTATAGAATGACCTGCAGGCTGTGTGTGTGTATAAGGTGTATAGAATGAGCTGCAGGCTGTGTGTGTATAAGGTGTATAGAATGAGCTGCAGGCTGTGTGTATAAGGTGTATAGAATGACCTGCAGGCTGTGTGTGTGTATAAGGTGTATAGAATGAGCTGCAGGCTGTGTGTGTATAAGGTGTATAGAATGAGCTGCAGGCTGTGTGTGAGTATAAGGTGTATAGAATGGGCTGCAGGCTGTGTGAGTATAAGGTTTATAGAATGACCTGCAGGCTGTGTGTGTGTAAAAGGTGTATAGAATGAGCTGCAGGCTGTGTGTGTATAAGGTGTATAGAATGAGCTGCAGGCTGTGTGTGTATAAGGTGTATAGAATGAGCAGCAGGCTGTGTGTGTGTATAAGGTGTGTAGAATGAGCTGCAGGCTGAGTGTGTGTATAAGGTGTATAGAATGAGCTGCAGGCTATATGTGTGTATAAGGTGTATAGAATGAGCTGCAGGCTGTGTGTGTATAAGGTGTATAGAATGAGCAGTAGACTGTGTGTGTATAAGGTGTATAGAATGAGCTGCAGGCTATGTGTGTGTATAAGGTGTATAGAATGAGCTGCAGGCTGTGTGTGTATAAGGTGTATAGAATGAGCTGCAGGCTGTGTGTGTATAAGGTGTATAGAATGAGCAGTAGACTGTGTGTATAAGGTGTATAGAATGAGCTGCAGGCTGTGTGTGTATAAGGTGTATAGAATGAGCTGCAGGCTGTGTGAGTATAAGGTGTATAGAATGAGCTGCAGGCTGTGTGTGTATAAGGTGTATAGAATGAGCTGCAGGCTGTGTGTGTATAAGGTGTATATAATTACTAGCAGGCTATGTGTATAAGGTGTATAGAATGAGCTGCAGGCTGTGTGTGTGTATAAGGTGTATAGAATGAGCTGCAGGCTGTCTGTGTGTAAAAGGTGTATAGAATGAGCTGCAGGCTGTGTGTGTATAAGGTGTATAGAATGAGCTGCAGGCTGTGTGTGTATAAGGTGTATAGAATGAGCTGCAGGCTGTGTGTGTATAAGGTGTATAGAATGAACTGCAGGCTGTGTGTGTGTATAAGGTGTATAGAATGAGCTGCAGGCTGTGTGTGTATAAGGTGTATATAATTACCTGCAGGCTGTGTGTGTGTATAAGGTGTATAGAATGAGCTGCAGGCTGTGTGTGTATAAGGTGTATAGAATGAGCTGCAGGCTGTGTGTGTATAAGGTGTATAGAATGAGCTGCAGGCTGTGTGTGTATAAGGTGTATAGAATGAACTGCAGGCTGTGTGTGTATATAAGGTGTATAGAATGAGCTGCAGGCTGTGTGTGTATAAGGTGTATAGAATGAACTGCAGGCTGTGTGTATGTCTAAGTTGTATAGAATGAGCTGCAGACTGTGTGTGTGTATAAGGTGTATAGAATGAGCTGCTGGCTGTGTGTGTATAAGGTGTATAGAATAAGCTGCAGGCTGTGTGTGTGTATAAGGTGTATAGAATGAGCTGCAGGCTGTGTGTGTATAAGATGTATAGAATGAGCTGCAGGCTGTGTGTGTATAAGGTGTATAGAATGAGCTGCAGGCTGTGTGTATGTATAAGGTGTATAGAATGAAATGCAGGCTGTGTGTATGTCTAAGTTGTATAGAATGAGCTGCAGACTGTGTGTGTGTATAAGGTGTATAGAATGAGCTGCTGGCTGTGTGTGTATAAGGTGTATAGAATAAGCTGCAGGCTGTGTGTGTGTATAAGGTGTATAGAATGAGCTGCAGGCTGTGTGTGTATAAGGTGTTTAGAATGAGATGCAGGCTGTGTGTATAAGGTGTATAGAATGAGCTGCAGGCTGTGTGTATAAGGTGTATAGAATGAGCTGCAGGCTGTGTGTGTATAAGGTGTATAGAATGAGCTGCAGGCAGTGTGTGTGTACAAGATGTATAGAATGAGCTGCAGACTGTGTGTGTATAAGGTGTATAGAATGAGCTGCAGGCTGTGTGTGTATAAGGTGTATAGAATGAGCTGTAGGCTGTGTGTGTATATAAGGTGTATAGAATGAGTGGCAGGCTGTGTGTGTATAAGGTGTATAGAATGAGCTGTAGGCTGTGTGTGTGTATAAGGTGTATAGAATGAGCTGCAGGCTGTGTGTGTATAAGGTGTATAGAATGAGCTGTAGGCTGTGTGTGTGTATAAGGTGTATAGAATGAGCTGCAGGCTGTGTGTGTATAAGGTGTATAGAATGAGCTGCAGGCTGTGTATGCGAATAAGGTGTAAAGAATGAGCTGCAGGCTGTGTGAGTAAAAGGTCTATAGAATGGGCTGCAGGCTGTGTGAGTATAAGGTTTATAGAATGACCTGCAGGCTGTGTGTGTGTAAAAGGTGTATAGAATGAGCTGCAGGCTGTGTGTGTATAAGGTGTATAGAATGAGCTGCAGGCTGTGTGTGTATAAGGTGTATAGAATGAGCAGCAGGCTGTGTGTGTGTATAAGGTGTGTAGAATGAGCTGCAGGCTGAGTGTGTGTATAAGGTGTATAGAATGAGCTGCAGGCTATGTGTGTGTATAAGGTGTATAGAATGAGCTGCAGGCTGTGTGTGTATAAGGTGTATAGAATGAGCTGCAGGCTGTGTGTGTGTATAAGGTGTATAGAATGAGCTGCAGGCTATGTGTGTGTATAAGGTGTATAGAATGAGCTGCAGGCTGTGTGTGTATAAGGTGTATAGAATGAGCTGCAGGCTGTGTGTGTATAAGGTGTATAGAATGAGCAGTAGACTGTGTGTGTATAAGGTGTATAGAATGAGCTGCAGGCTATGTGTATGTATAAGGTGTATAGAATGAGCTGCAGGCTGTGTGTGTATAAGGTGTATAGAATGAGCTGCAGGCTGTGTGTGTATAAGGTGTATAGAATGAGCAGTAGACTGTGTGTGTATAAGGTGTATAGAATGAGCTGCAGGCTGTGTGTGTATAAGGTGTATAGAATGAGCTGCAGGCTGTGTGAGTATAAGGTGTATAGAATGAGCTGCAGGCTGTGTGTGTATAAGGTGTATAGAATGAGCTGCAGGCTGTGTGTGTATAAGGTGTATATAATTACTAGCAGGCTATGTGTATAAGGTGTATAGAATGAGCTGCAGGCTGTGTGTGTGTATAAGGTGTATAGAATGAGCTGCAGGCTGTCTGTGTGTAAAAGGTGTATAGAATGAGCTGCAGGCTGTGTGTGTATAAGGTGTATAGAATGAGCTGCAGGCTGTGTGTGTTTAAGGTGTATAGAATGAGCTGCAGGCTGTGTGTGTATAAGGTGTATAAAATGAACTGCAGGCTGTGTGTGTGTATAAGGTGTATAGAATGAGCTGCAGGCTGTGTGTGTATAAGGTGTATATAATTACCTGCAGGCTGTGTGTGTGTATAAGGTGTATAGAATGAGCTGCAGGCTGTGTGTGTATAAGGTGTATAGAATGAGCTGCAGGCTGTGTGTGTATAAGGTGTATAGAATGAGCTGCAGGCTGTGTGTGTATAAGGTGTATAGAATGAACTGCAGGCTGTGTGTGTGTATAAGGTGTATAGAATGAGCTGCAGGGTGTGTGTGTATAAGGTGTATAGAATGAACTGCAGGCTGTGTGTATGTCTAAGTTGTATAGAATGAGCTGCAGACTGTGTGTGTGTATAAGGTGTATAGAATGAGCTGCTGGCTGTGTGTGTATAAGGTGTATAGAATAAGCTGCAGGCTGTGTGTGTATAAGGTGTATAGAATGAGCTGCAGGCTGTGTGTGTATAAGGTGTTTAGAATGAGCTGCAGGCTGTGTGTGTATAAGGTGTTTAGAATGAGATGCAGGCTGTGTGTATAAGGTGTATAGAATGAGCTGCAGGCTGTGTGTATAAGGTGTATAGAATGAGCTGCAGGCTGTGTGTGTATAAGGTGTATAGAATGAGCTGCAGGCAGTGTGTGTGTATAAGACGTATAGAATGAGCTGCAGACTGTGTGTGTATAAGGTGTATAGAATGAGCTGCAGGCTGTGTGTGTATAAGGTGTATAGAATGAGCTGCAGGCTGTGTGTGTATAAGGTGTATAGAATGAGCTGTAGGCTGTGTGTGTGTATAAGGTGTATAGAATGAGCTGCAGGCTGTGTGTGTATAAGGTGTATAGAATGAGCTGTAGGCTGTGTGTGTGTATAAGGTGTATAGAATGAGCTGCAGGCTGTGTGTGTATAAGGTGTATAGAATGAGCTGCAGGCTGTGTATGTGAATAAGGTGTAAAGAATGAGCTGCAGGCTGTGTGTGTATAAGGTCTATAGAATGAGCTGCAGGCTGTGTGTGTGTATAAGGTGTATAGAATGAGCTGCAGGCTGTGTGTGTGTATAAGGTTTATAGAATGACCTGCAGGCTGTGTGTATAAAGTGTATAGAATGAGCAGCAGGATGTGTGTATAAGGTGTATAGAATGAGCTGCAGGCTGTGTGTGTGTGTGTATAAGGTGTATAGGTTGAGATGCAGGATGTGTGTATAAGGTGTATAGAATGACCTGCAGGCTGTGTGTTTAAGGTGTATAGAATGACCTGCAGGCTGTGTGTGTGTATAAGGTGTATAGAATGAGCTGCAGGCTGTGTGTGTATAAGGTGTATAGAATGAGCTGCAGGCTGTGTGTATAAGGTGTATAGAATGACCTGCAGGCTGTGTGTGTGTATAAGGTGTATAGAATGAGCTGCAGGCTGTGTGTGTATAAGGTGTATAGAATGAGCTGCAGGCTGTGTGTGAGTATAAGGTGTATAGAATGGGCTGCAGGCTGTGTGAGTATAAGGTTTATAGAATGACCTGCAGGCTGTGTGTGTGTAAAAGGTGTACAGAATGAGCTGCAGGCTGTGTGTGTGTATAAGGTGTATAGAATGAGCTGCAGGCTGTGTGTGTATAAGGTGTATAGAATGAGCTGCAGACTGTGTGTGTATAAGGTGTATAGAATGAGCAGCAGGCTGTGTGTGTATATAAGGTGTGTAGAATGAGCTGCAGGCTGAGTGTGTGTATAAGGTGTATAGAATGAGCTGCAGGTTATGTGTGTGTATAAGGTGTATAGAATGAACTGCAGGCTGTGTGTGTATAAGGTGTATAGAATGAGCTGCAGGCTGTGTGTGTGTATAAGGTGTATAGAATGAGCTGCAGGCTATGTGTGTGTATAAGGTGTATAGAATGAGCTGCAGGCTGTGTGTGTATAAGGTGTATAGAATGAGCTGCAGGCTGTGTGTGTATAAGGTGTATAGAATGAGCAGTAGACTGTGTGTGTATAAGGTGTATAGAATGAGCTGCAGGCTGTGTGTGTATAAGGTGTATAGAATGAGCTGCAGGCTGTGTGAGTATAAGGTGTATAGAATGAGCTGCAGGCTGTGTGTGTATAAGGTGTATAGAATGAGCTGCAGGCTGTGTGTGTATAAGGTGTATATAATTACTAGCAGGCTATGTGTATAAGGTGTATAGAATGAGCTGCAGGCTGTGTGTGTGTATAAGGTGTATAGAATGAGCTGCAGGCTGTCTGTGTGTAAAAGGTGTATAGAATGAGCTGCAGGCTGTGTGTGTATAAGGTGTATAGAATGAGCTGCAGGCTGTGTGTGTATTTGGTGTATAGAATGAGCTGCAGGTTGTGTGTGTATAAGGTGTATAGAATGAGCTGCAGGCTGTGTGTGTGTATAAGGTGTATAGAATGAGCTACAGGCTGTGTGTGTATAAGGTGTATAGAATGAGCTGCAGGCTGTGTGTGTATAAGGTGTATAGAATGAGCTGCAGACTGTGTGTGTACAAAGGTGTATAGAATGAGCTGCAGGCTGTGTGTGTATAAGGTGTATAGAATGAGCTGCAGGCTGTGTGTATAAGGTGTATAGAATGAGCTGCAGGCTGTGTGTGTGTATAAGGTGTATAGAATAAGCTGCAGGCTGTGTGTGTGTATAAGGTGTATAAAATGAGCTTCAGGCTGTGTGTGTGTATAAGGTGTATAGAATGAGCTGCAGGCTGTGTGTATAAGGTGTATAGAATGATCTGCAGGCTGTGTGTGTGTATAAGGTGTATAGAATGAGCTGCAGGCGGTGTGTGTGTATAAGGTGTATAGAATGAGCTGCAGGCTGTGTATGTATAAAGTGTATAGAATGAGCTGCAGGCTGTGTGTGTATAAGGTGTATAGAATGAGCTGCAGGCTGTGTGTGTGTATAAGGTGTATAGAATGAGCTGCAGGATGTGTGTGTATAAGGTGTATAGAATGAGCTGCAGGCTGTGTGTGTATAAAGTGTATAGAATGAGCTGCAGGCTGTGTGTGTGTATAAGGTGTATAGAATGAGCTGCAGGCTGTGTGTGTATGAGGTGTATAGAATGAGCTGCAGGCTGTGTGTGTATAAGGTGTATAGAATGAGCTGCAGGCTGTGTGTGTGTGGTGTATAGAATGAGCTGCAGGCTGTGTGTGTGTATAAGGTGTATAAAATGAGCTGGAGGCTGTGTGTGTATAAGGTGTATAGAATGAGCTGCAGGCTGTGTGTGTGTGTTGTCTATAGAAAGAGCTGCAGGCTGTGTGAGTATAAGGTGTATATAATTACCTGCAGGCTGTGTGTGTATAAGGTGTATAAAATGAGCTGCAGGCTGAGTGTGTATAAGGTGTATAGAATGAGCTGCAGGCTGTGTGTGTGTATAAGGTGTATTGAATGAGATGCAGGCTGTGTGTGTATAAGGTGTATAGAATGAACTGCAGGCTGTGTGTGTAAGGTGTATAGAATGAGCTGCAGACTGTGTGTGTGTATAAGGTGTATATAATGAGCTGCAGGCTATGTGTGTCTAAGGTGTATAGAATGAGCTGCAGACTGTGTGTGTGTATAAGGTATATATAATGAGCTGCAGGCTGTGTGTATGTCTAAGGTGTATAGAATGAGCTGCAGGCTGTGTGTATAAGGTGTATAGAATGAGCTGCTGGCTGTGTGTGTATAAGGTGTATAGAATAAGCTGCAGGCTGTGTGTGTGTATAAGGTGTATAGAATGAGCTGCAGGCTGTGTGTGTATAAGATGTATAGAATGAGCTGCAGACTGTGTGTGTATAAGGTGTATAGAATGAGCTGCAGGCTGTGTGTATGTATAAGGTGTATAGAATGAGCTGCAGGCTGTGTGTGTATAAGGTGTATAGAATGAGCTGCAGGCTATGTGTGTGTATAAGGTGTATAGAATGAGCTGCAGGCTGTGTGTGTATAAGGTGTATAGAATGAGCTGCAGGCTGTGTGTGTATAAGGTGTATAGAATGAGCAGTAGACTGTGTGTGAATAAGGTGTATAGAATGAGCTGCAGGCTGTGTGTGTGTATAAGGTGTATAGAATGAGCTGCAGGCTGTGTGTGTGTATAAGGTGTAGAGAATGAGCTGCAGGCTGTGTGTGTGTATAAGGTGTACAGAATGAGCTGCAGGCTGTGTGTGTGTATAAGGTGTATAGAATGAGCTGCAGGCTGTGTGTGTATAAGGTGTATAGAATGAGCTGCAGGCTGTGTGTGCATAAGGTGTATAGAATGAGCAGTAGACTGTGTGTGTATAAGGTGTATAGAATGAGCTGCAGGCTGTGTGTGTGTATAAGGTGTATAGAATGAGCTGCAGGCTGTGTGTGTATAAGGTGTATAGAATGAGCTGCAGGCTGTGTGAGTATAAGGTGTATAGAATGAGCTGCAGGCTGTGTGTGTATAAGGTGTATAGAATGAGCTGCAGGCTGTGTGTGTATAAGGTGTATATAATTACTAGCAGGCTATGTGTATAAGGTGTATAGAATGAGCTGCAGGCTGTGTGTGTGTATAAGGTGTATAGAATGAGATGCAGGCTGTCTGTGTGTAAAAGGTGTATAGAATGAGCTGCAGGCTGTGTGTGTATAAGGTGTATAGAATGAGCTGCAGGCTGTGTGTGTGTGTGTGTGTGTGTGTGTATAAGATGTATAGAATGAGCTGCAGGCTGTGTGTGTATAAGGTGTATAGAATGAGCTGCAGGCTGTGTGTGTGTATAAGGTGTATAGAATAAGCTGCAGGCTGTGTGTATAAGGTGTATAGAATGAGCTGCAGGCTGTGTGTATAAGGTGTATAGAATAAGCTGCAGGCTGTGTGTGTGTATAAGGTGTATAGAATTAGTAGCAGGATGTGTGTATAATGTGTATAGAATGAGCTGCAGGCTGTGTGTGTGTGTATATAAGGTGTATAGAATGAGTTGCAGGCTGTATGTATATGGTGTACAGAATGAGCTGCAGGCTGTGTGTGTGTCTATAAGGTGTATAGAGTGAGTGGCAGGCTGTGTGTGTATAAGGTGTATAGAATGAGCTGCAGACTGTGTGTGAATAAGGGGTATAGAATGAGCTGCAGGCTGTGTGTATAAGGTGTATAGAATGAGTTGCAGGCTGTGTGTGAATAAGGGGTATAGAATGAGCTGCAGGCTGTGTGTGAATAAGGTGTATAGAATGAGCTGCAGCCTGTGTGTGTATAAGGGGTATAGAATGAGCTGCAGGCTGTGTGTAGAAGATGTATGGAATGAGCTGCAGGCTGTGTGTGCATGTGTATAAGGTATATAGAATGAGCTGCAGGCTGTGTGAGTGTATAAGGTGTATAGAATGAGCTGCAGGCTGTGTGGGTATAATGTGTAAAGAATGAGCTGCAGGCTGTGTGTGTATATATAAGGTGTATAGAATGAGCGCCAGGCTGTGTTTGTGTATAAGGTGTATAGAATGAGCGGCAGGCTGTGTGTGTATAAGGTGTATAGAATGAGCGGCAGGCTGTGTGTGTGTATAAGGTGTATAGAATGAGCGGCAGGCTGTGTGTGTGTATAAGGTGTATAGAATGAGCTGCAGGCTGTGTGTATAAGGTGTATAGAATGAGCTGCACGCTGTGTGTATAAGGTGTATAGAATGAGCTGCAGGCTGTGTGTGTGTGTGTGTGTGTGTTTGTGTATAAGGTATATAGAATGAGCTGCAGGCTGTGTGTATGTATAAGGTGTATAGAATGAGCTGCAGGCTGTGTGTGTATACGGTGTATAGAATGAGCTGCAGGCTGTGTGTGTATAAGGTGTATATAGTGAGCTGCAGGCGGTGTGTGTATAAGGTGTATAGAATGAGCTGCAGGCTGTGTGCGTATAAGGTGTATAGAATGAGATGCAGGCTGTGTGTGTATAAGGTGTATAGAATGAGATGCAGGCTGTGTGTGTGTATAAGGTGTATAGAATGAACTGCAGGCTGTGTGTGTGTATAAGGTGTATAGAATGAGCTGCAGGCTGTGTGTGTGTATAAGGTGTATACAATGAGCTGCAGGCTGTGTGTGTATAAGGTGTATAGAATGAGCTGCAGACTGTGTGTGTATAAGGTGTATATAGTGAGCTGCAGGCTGTGTGTGTATAAGGTGTATAGAATGAGATGCAGGCTGTGTGTGTATAAGGTGTATAGAATGAGATGCAGGCTGTGTGTGTGTGTTTAAGGTGTATAGAATGAGCTGCAGGCTGTGTGTGTATAAGGGGTATAGAATGAGCTGCAGGCTGTGTGTGTGTATATAATGTATATAGAATGAGCTGCAGGCTGTGTGTGTGTATAATGTATATAGAATGAGCTGCAGGCTGTGTGTGTGTATAAGGTGTATAGAATGAGCTGCAGGCTGTGTGTGTATAAAGTGTATAGAATGAGCTGCAGGCTGTGTGTGTATAAGGTGTATAGAATGAGCTGCAGGCTGTGTGTGTGTATAAGGTGTATAGAATGAGCTGCAGGCTGTGTGTGTATAAGGTGTATAGAATGAGCTGCAGGCTGTGTGAGTATAAGGTGTATAGAATGAGCTGCAGGTTGTGTGTGTATAAGGTGTATAGAATGAGCTGCAGGCTGTGTGTGTATAAGGTGTATATAATTACCTGCAGGCTGTGTGTACTAGGTGTGTAGAATGAGCTGCAAGCTGTGAGTGTGTATATGGTGTATAGAATGAGCTGCAGGCTGTGTGTGTAAAAGGTGTATAGAATGAGCTGCAGGCTGTGTGTGTATTAGGTGTATAGAATGAGCTGCAGGCTGTGTGTGTATAAGGTGTATAGAATGAGCTGCAGGCTGTGTGTGTGTACAAAGGTGTATAGAATGTGCTGCAGGCTGTGTGTGTATAAGGTGTATAGAAAGAGCTGCAGGCTGTGTGTATAAGGTGTATAGAATGAGCTGCAGGCTGTGTGTGTATAAGGTGTATAGAATGAGCTGCAGGCTGTGTGTGTGTATAAGGTGTATAGAATGAGCTTCAGGCTGTGTGTGTGTATAAGTTGTATAGAATGAGCTGCAGGCTGTGTGTGTATAAGGTGTATAGAATGAGCTGCAGGCTATGTGTTTGTATAAGGTGTATAGAATGAGCTGCAGGCTGTGTGTGTATAAGGTGTATAGAATGAGCTGCAGGCTGTGTGTGTATAAGGTGTATAGAATGAGCAGTAGACTGTGTGTGTATAAGGTGTATAGAATGAGCTGCAGGCTGTGTGTGTGTATAAGGTGTATAGAATGAGCTGCAGGCTGTGTGTGTGTATAAGGTGTATACAATGAGATGCAGGCTGTGTGTGTATAAAGTGTATAGAATGAGCTGCAGACTGTGTGTGTATAAGGTGTATATAGTGAGCTGCAGGCTGTGTGTGTATAAGGTGTATAGAATGAGCTGCAGGCTGTGTGTGTGTATAAGGTGTATAGAATGAGATGCAGGCTGTGTGTGTATAAGGTGTATAGAATGAGATGCAGGCTGTGTGTGTGTGTTTAAGGTGTATAGAATGAGCTGCAGGCTGTGTGTGTATAAGGGGTATAGAATGAGCTGCAGGCTGTGTGTGTGTATATAAGGTATATAGAATGAGCTGCAGGCTGTGTGTGTATAAGGTATATAGAATGAGCTGCAGGCTGTGTGTGTGTGTATAAGGTGTATAGAATGAGTGGCAGGCTGTGTGTGTATAAGGTGTATAGAATGAGCTGCAGGCTGTGTGTGTATAAGGTGTATAGAATGAGCTGCAGACTGTGTGTGTATAAGGTGTATAGAATGAGCTGCAGGCTGTGTGAGTATAAGGTGTATAGAATGAGCTGCAGTTTGTGTGTGTATAAGGTGTATATAATTACCTGCAGGCTGTGTGTATAAGGTGTGTAGAATGAGCTGCAAGCTGTGAGTGTGTATATGGTGTATAGAATGAGCTGCAGGCTGTGTGTGTGTAAAAGGTGTATAGAATGAGCTGCAGGCTGTGTGTGTATTAGGTGTATAGAATGAGCTGCAGGCTGTGTGTGTATAAGGTATATAGAATGAGCTGCAGGCTGTGTGTGTGTACAAAGGTGTATAGAATGTGCTGCAGGCTGTGTGTGTATAAGGTGTATAGAAAGAGCTGCAGGCTGTGTGTATAAGGTGTATAGAATGAGCTGCAGGCTGTGTGAGTGTATAAGGTGTATAGAATGAGCTGCAGGCTGTGTGTGTGTATAAGGTGTATAGAATGAGCTTCAGGCTGTGTGTGTGTATAAGTTGTATAGAATGAGCTGCAGGCTGTGTGTGTATAAAGTGTATAGAATGAGCTGCAGGCTGTGTGTGTATAAGGTGTATAGAATGAGCTGCAGGCTGTGTATAAGGTGTATAGAATGAGCTGCAGGCTGTGTGTGTATAAGGTGTATAGAATGAGCTGCAGGCTGTGTGTGTGTATAAGGTGTATAGAATGAGCTGCAGGCTATGTGTGTGTATAAGGTGTATAGAATGAGCTGCAGGCTGTGTGTGTATAAGGTGTATAGAATGAGCTGCAGGCTGTGTGTGTATAAGGTGTATAGAATGAGCACAAGACTGTGTGTGTATAAGGTGTATAGAATGAGCTGCAGGCTGTGTGTGTGTATAAGGTGTATAGAATGAGCTGCAGGCTGTGTGTGTGTATAAGGTGTAGAGAATGAGCTGCAGGCTGTGTGTGTGTATAAGGTGTATAGAATGAGCTGCAGGCTGTGTGTGTATAAGTTGTATAGAATGAGCTGCAGGCTATGTGTATAAGGTGTATAGAATGACCTGCAGGCTGTGTGTGTGTATAAGGTGTATAGAATGAGCTGCAGGCTGTGTGTGTATAAGGTGTATAGAATGAGCAGCAGGCTGTGTGTGTGTATAAGGTGTGTAGAATGAGCTGCAGGCTGAGTGTGTGTATAAGGTGTATAGAATGAGCTGCAGGCTGTGTGTGTGTATAAGGTGTAGAGAATGAGCTGCAGGCTGAGTGTGTGTATAAGGTGTATAGAATGAGCTGCAGGCTATGTGTGTGTATAAGGTGTATAGAATGAGCTGCAGGCTGTGTGTGTATAAGGTGTATAGAATTAGCTGCAGGCTGTGTGTGTATAAGGTGTATAGAATGAGCAGTAGACTGTGTGTGTATAAGGTGTATAGAATGAGCTGCAGGCTGTGTGTGTGTATAAGGTGTATAGAATGAGCTGCAGGCTGTGTGTGTATAAGGTGTATAGAATGAGCTGCAGGCTGTGTGAGTATACGGTGTATAGAATGAGCTGCAGGCTGTGTGTGTATAAGGTGTATAGAATGAGCTGCAGGCTGTGTGTGTATAAGGTGTATATAATTACTAGCAGGCTATGTGTATAAGGTGTATAGAATGAGCTGCAGGCTGTGTGTGTGTGTATAAGGTGTATAGAATGAGCTGCAGGCTGTCTGTGTGTAAAAGGTGTATAGAATGAGCTGCAGGCTGTGTGTGTATTAGGTGTATAGAATGAGCTGCAGGCTGTGTGTGTGTATAAGGAGTATAGAATGAGCTGCAGGCTGTGTGTGTATAAGGTGTATAGAAAGAGCTGCAGGCTGTGTGTGTATAAGGTGTATAGAATGAGCTGCAGGCTTTGTGTGTGTACAAAGGTGTATAGAATGAGCTGCAGGCTGTGTGTGTATAAGGTGTATAGAATGAGCTGCAGGCTGTGTGTGTAAGGTGTATAGAATGAGCTGCAGGCTGTGTGTGTGTATAAGGTGGATAGAGTGAGCTGCAGGCTGTGTGTGTGTATAAGGTGTATGAAATGAGCTTTAGGCTGTGTGTGTGTATAAGGTGTATAGAATGAGCTGCAGGCTGTGTGTGTGTATAAAGTGTATAGAATGAGCTGCAGGCGGTGTGTGTGTATAAGGTGTATAGAATGAGCTGCAGGCTGTGTATGTATAAAGTGTATAGAATGAGCTGCTGGCTATGTGTGTATAAGGTGTATAGAATGAGCTGCAGGCTGTGTATAAGGTGTATAGAATGAGCTGCAGGATGTGTGTGTATAAGGTGTATAGAATGAGCTGCAGGCTGTGTGTATAAGGTGTATAGAATGAGCTGCAGGCTGTGGTGTGCATAAGGTGTAGAGAATGAGCTGCAGGCTGTGTGTGTATAAGGTGTATAGAATGAGCTGCAGGCTGTGTGTGTATAAGGTGTATAGAATGAGCTGCAGGCTGTGTGTGTGTATAAGGTGTATAGAATGAGCTGCAGGCTGTGTATGTATAAGGTGTATAGAATGAGCTGCAGGCTGGGTGTATAAGGTCTATAGAATGAGCTGCAGGCTGTGTGTGTGTATAAGGTGTATAGAATGAGCTGCAGGCTGTGTGTGTGTATTAGGTGTATAGAATGAGCTGCAGGCTGTGTGTGTATAAGGTGTATAGAATGAGCTGCAGGCTGTGTGTGTATAAGGTGTATAGAATATGCTGCAGGCTGTGTGTGTATAAGGTGTATAGAATGAGCTGCAGGCTGTGTGTGTATAAGGTGTATAGAATGAGCTGCAGGCTGTGTGTGTGTATAAGGTGTATAAAATGAGCTGCAGGCTGTGTGTGTATAAGGTGTATAGAATGAGCTGCAGGCTGTGTGTGTGAGGTGTATAGAATGAGCTGCAGGCTGTGTGAGTATAAGGTGTATATAATGACCTGCAGGCTGTGTGTGTGTATAAGGTGTATAGAATGAGCTGCAGGCTGTGTGTGTGTATAAGGTGTATAGAATGAGCTGCAGGCTGTGTGTGTATAAGGTGTATAGAATGAGCTGCAGGCTGTGTGTGTGTGGTATATAGAATGAGCTGCAGGCTGTGTGAGTATAAGGTGTATATAATGACCTGCAGGCTGTGTGTGTATAAGGTGTATAGAATGAGCTGCTGGCTGTGTGTGTGTATAAGGTGTATAGAATGAGCTGCAGGCTGTGTGTGTATAAGGTGTATAGAATGATCTGCAGGCTGTGTGTGTATAAGGTGTATAGAATGAGCTGCTGGCTGTGTGTGTGTATAAGGTGTATAGAATGAGCTGCAGGCTGTGTGTGTATAAGGTGTATAGAATGAGCTGCAGGCTGTGTGTGTATAAGATGTATAGAATGAGCGGCAGGCTGTGTATGTATAAGGTGTATAGAAGGAGCTGCAGCCTGTGTGTATAAGGTGTATAGAATGAGCTGCAGGCTTTGTGTGTATAAGGTGTATAGAATGAGCTGCAGGCTGTGTGTGTAAAAGGTGTATAGAATGAGCTGCAGGCTGTGTGTATGTATAAGGTGTATAGAATGAGCTGCAGGCTGTGTGTGTGTATAAGGTGTATAGAATGAGCTGCAGGCTGTTTGTATAAGGTGTATAGAATTGGCTGCAGGCTGTGTGTGTATAAAGTGTATAGAATGAGCTGCAGGCTGTGTGTGTATAAGATGTATAGAATGAGCTGCAGGCTGTGTGTGTATAAGGTGTATAGAATGAGCTGCAGGCTGTGTGTGTGTATAAGGTTTATAGAATGACCTGCAGGCTGTGTGTATAAAGTGTATAGAATGAGCAGCAGGATGTGTATATAAGGTGTATAGAATTAGCTGCAGGCTGTGTGTGTGTGTGTGTATAAGGTGTATAGAATGAGTTGCAGGCTGTGTGTATATGGTGTACAGAATGAGCTGCAGGCTGTGTGTGTGTATAAGGTGTATAGAATGAGTGGCATGCTGTGTGTATATGGTGTACAGAATGAGCTACAGGCTGTGTGTGTGTATAAGGTGTATAGAATGAGTGGCAGGCTGTGTGTGTATAAGGTGTATAGAATGAGCTGCAGGCTGTGTGTGAATAAGGGGTATAGAATGAGCTGCAGGCTGTGTGTAGAAGATGTATAGAATGAGCTGCAGGCTGTGTGTGTATGTGTATAAGGTATATAGAATGAGCTGCAGGCTGTGTGTGTGTATACGGTGTATAGAATGAGCTGCAGGCTGTGTGGGTATAAGTTGTAAAGAATGAGCTGCAGGCTGTGTGTGTGTATAAGGTGTATAGAATGAGCTGCAGGCTGTGTGGGTATAAGGTGTATAGAATGAGCTGTAGGCTGTGTGTGTATAAGGTGTATAGAATGAGCGGCAGGCTGTGTGTGTATAAGGTGTATAGAATGAGCTGCAGGCTGTGTGTGTATAAGGTATATAGAATGAGCTGCAGGCTGTGTGTGTGTATAAGGTGTATAGAATGAGTTGCAGGCTGTGTGGGTATATGGTGTAAAGAATGAGCTGCTGGCTGTGTGTGTGTGTGTATAAGGTGTATAGAATGAGCTGCAGGCTGTGTGTGTATCTGGTGTATAGAATGAGCTGCAGGCTGTGTGTGTATAAGGTGTATAGAATGAGCTGCAGGCTGTGTGTATAAGGTGTATAGAATAAGCTGCAGGATGTGTGTATAATGTGTATAGAATGAGCTGCAGGCTGTGTGTGTGTGTATAAGGTGTATAGAATGAGTTGCAGGCTGTGTGTATATGGTGTACAGAATGAGCTGCAGGCTGTGTGTGTGTATAAGGTGTATAGAATGAGTGGCAGGCTGTGTGTATATGGTGTACAGAATGAGCTACAGGCTGTGTGTGTGTATAAGGTGTATAGAATGAGTGGCAGGCTGTGTGTGTATAAGGTGTATAGAATGAGCTGCAGGCTGTGTGTGAATAAGGGGTATACAATGAGCTGCAGGCTGTGTGTAGAAGATGTATAGAATGAGCTGCAGGCTGTGTGTGTATGTGTATAAGGTATATAGAATGAGCTGCAGGCTGTGTGTGTGTATAAGGTGTACAGAATGAGCAGCAGGCTGTGGCTGTGTATAAGGTGTATAGAATGAGCTGCAGACTGTGTGTGTATAAGGTGTATAGAATGAGCTGCAGGCTATGTGTGTGTATAAGGTGTATAGAATGAGCTGCAGGCTGTGTGTGTATAAGGTGTATAGAATGAGCTGCAGGCTGTGTGTGTATAAGGTGTATAGAATGAGCAGTAGACTGTGTGTGTATAAGGTGTATAGAATGAGCTGCAGGCTGTGTGTGTGTATAAGGTGTATAGAATGAGCTGCAGGCTGTGTGTGTGTATAAGGTGTAGAGAATGAGCTGCAGGCTGTGTGTGTGTATAAGGTGTATAGAATGAGCTGCAGGCTGTGTGTGTATAAGGTGTATAGAATGAGCTGCAGGCTGTGTGTATAAGGTGTATAGAATGACCTGCAGGCTGTGTGTGTGTATAAGGTGTATAGAATGAGCTGCAGGCTGTGTGTGTATAAGGTGTATAGAATGAGCAGCAGGCTGTGTGTGTGTATAACGTGTCTAGAATGAGCTGCAGGCTGAGTGTGTGTATAAGGTGTATAGAATGAGCTGCAGGCTGTGTGTGTGTATAAGGTGTAGAGAATGAGCTGCAGGCTGTGTGTGTGTATAAGGTGTATAGAATGAGCTGCAGGCTGTGTGTGTGTATAAGGTGTATAGAATGAGCTGCAGACTGTGTGTGAATAAGGGGTATAGAATGAGCTGCAGGCTGTGTGTATAAGGTGTATAGAATGAGCTGCAGGCTGTGTGTGAATAAGGGGTATAGAATGAGCTGCAGGCTGTGTGTGAATAAGGTGTATAGAATGAGCTGCAGCCTGTGTGTGTATAAGGGGTATAGAATGAGCTGCAGGCTGTGTGTAGAAGATGTATAGAATGAGCTGCAGGCTGTGTGTGCATGTGTATAAGGTGTATAGAATGAGCGCCAGGCTGTGTGTGTGTATAAGGTGTATAGAATGAGCGGCAGGCTGTGTGTGTATAAGGTGTATAGAATGAGCGGCAGGCTGTGTGTGTGTATAAGGTGTATAGAATGAGCGGCAGGCTGTGTGTGTGTATAAGGTGTATAGAATGAGCTGCAGGCTGTGTGTATAAGGTGTATAGAATGAGCTGCAGGCTGTGTGTATAAGGTGTATAGAATGAGCTGCAGGCTGTGTGTGTGTGTGTGTGTTTGTGTTTGTGTATAAGGTATATAGAATGAGCTCTAGGCTGTGTGTATGTATAAGGTGTATAGAATGAGCTGCAGGCTGTGTGTGTATACGGTGTATAGAATGAGCTGCAGGCTGTGTGTGTATAAGGTGTATATAGTGAGCTGCAGGCGGTGTGTGTATAAGGTGTATAGAATGAGCTGCAGGCTGTGTGCGTATAAGGTGTATAGAATGAGATGCAGGCTGTGTGTGTATAAGGTGTATAGAATGAGATGCAGGCTGTGTGTGTGTATAAGGTGTATAGAATGAACTGCAGGCTGTGTGTGTGTATAAGGTGTATAGAATGAGCTGCAGGCTGTGTGTGTGTATAAGGTGTATACAATAAGCTGCAGGCTGTGTGTGTATAAGGTGTATAGAATGAGCTCCAGACTGTGTGTGTATAAGGTGTATATAGTGAGCTGCAGGCTGTGTGTGTATAAGGTGTATAGAATGAGATGCAGGCTGTGTGTGTATAAGGTGTATAGAATGAGATGCAGGCTGTGTGTGTGTGTTTAAGGTGTATAGAATGAGCTGCAGGCTGTGTGTGTATAAGGGGTATAGAATGAGCTGCAGGCTGTGTGTGTGTATATAAGGTATATAGAATGAGCTGCAGGCTGTGTGTGTGTATAATGTATATAGAATGAGCTGCAGGCTGTGTGTGTGTATAAGGTGTATAGAATGAGCTGCAGGCTGTGTGTGTATAAAGTGTATAGAATGAGTTGCAGGCTGTGTGTGTATAAGGTGTATAGAATGAGCTGCAGGCTGTGTGTGTGTATAAGGTGTATAGAATGAGCTGCAGGCTGTGTGTGTATAAGGTGTATAGAATGAGCTGCAGGCTGTGTGAGTATAAGGTGTATAGAATGAGCTGCAGGTTGTGTGTGTATAAGGTGTATAGAATGAGCTGCAGGCTGTGTGTGTATAAGGTGTATATAATTACCTGCAGGCTGTGTTTACTAGGTGTGTAGAATGAGCTGCAAGCTGTGAGTGTGTATATGGTGTATAGAATGAGCTGCAGGCTGTGTGTGTGTAAAAGGTGTATAGAATGAGCTGCAGGCTGTGTGTGTATTAGGTGTATAGAATGAGCTGCAGGCTGTGTGTGTATAAGGTGTATAGAATGAGCTGCAGGCTGTGTGTGTGTACAAAGGTGTATAGAATGTGCTGCAGGCTGTGTGTGTATAAGGTGTATAGAAAGAGCTGCAGGCTGTGTGTATAAGGTGTATAGAATGAGCTGCAGGCTGTGTGAGTGTATAAGGTGTATAGAATGAGCTGCAGGCTGTGTGTGTGTATAAGGTGTATAGAATGAGCTTCAGGCTGTGTGTGTGTATAAGTTGTATAGAATGAGCTGCAGGCTGTGTGTGTATAAAGTGTATAGAATGAGCTGCAGGCTGTGTGTGTATAAGGTGTATAGAATGAGCTGCAGGCTGTGTGTGTATAAGGTGTATAGAATGAGCTGCAGGCTATGTGTTTGTATAAGGTGTATAGAATGAGCTGCAGGCTGTGTGTGTATAAGGTGTATAGAATGAGCTGCAGGCTGTGTGTGTATAAGGTGTATAGAATGAGCAGTAGACTGTGTGTGTATAAGGTGTATAGAATGAGCTGCAGGCTGTGTGTGTATAAGGTGTATAGAATGAGCTGCAGGCTGTGTGTGTGTATAAGGTGTATACAATGAGCTGCAGGCTGTGTGTGTATAAAGTGTATAGAATGAGCTGCAGACTGTGTGTGTATAAGGTGTATATAGTGAGCTGCAGGCTGTGTGTGTATAAGGTGTATAGAATGAGCTGCAGGCTGTGTGTGTGTATAAGGTGTATAGAATGAGATGCAGGCTGTGTGTGTATAAGGTGTATAGAATGAGATGCAGGCTGTGTGTGTGTGTTTAAGGTGTATAGAATGAGCTGCAGGCTGTGTGTGTATAAGGGGTATAGAATGAGCTGCAGGCTGTGTGTGTGTATATAAGGTATATAGAATGAGCTGCAGGCTGTGTGTGTGTATAAGGTATATAGAATGAGCTGCAGGCTGTGTGTGTGTGTATAAGGTGTATAAAATGAGTGGCAGGCTGTGTGTGTATAAGGTGTATAGAATGAGCTGCAGGCTGTGTGTGTATTAGGTGTATAGAATGAGCTGCAGGCTGTGTGTGTGTATAAGGTGTATAGAATGAGCTGCAGGCTGTGTGTGTATAAGGTGTATAGAATGAGCTGCAGGCTGTGTGAGTATAAGGTGTATAGAATGAGCTGCAGTTTGTGTGTGTATAAGGTGTATATAATTACCTGCAGGC
Source organism: Taudactylus pleione (assembly GCA_031769625.1). Lineage (NCBI taxonomy): Eukaryota > Metazoa > Chordata > Amphibia > Anura > Myobatrachidae > Taudactylus > Taudactylus pleione. Next base: position 173,314 of record JAUIMM010001745.1, on the reverse strand, counting down.
TGTGTGTATAAGGTGTGTAGAATGAGCTGCAAGCTGTGAGTGTGTATATGGTGTATAGAATGAGCTGCAGGCTGTGTGTGTGTAAAAGGTGTATAGAATGAGCTGCAGGCTGTGTGTGTATTAGGTGTATAGAATGAGCTGCAGGCTGTGTGTGTATAAGGTGTATAGAATGAGCTGCAGGCTGTGTGTGTGTACAAAGGTGTATAGAATGTGCTGCAGGCTGTGTGTGTATAAGGTGTATAGAAAGAGCTGCAGGCTGTGTGTATAAGGTGTATAGAATGAGCTGCAGGCTGTGTGAGTGTATAAGGTGTATAGAATGAGCTGCAGGCTGTGTGTGTGTATAAGGTGTATAGAATGAGCTTCAGGCTGTGTGTGTGTATAAGTTGTATAGAATGAGCTGCAGGCTGTGTGTGTATAAAGTGTATAGAATGAGCTGCAGGCTGTGTGTGTATAAGGTGTATAGAATGAGCTGCAGGCTGTGTATAAGGTGTATAGAATGAGCTGCAGGCTGTGTGTGTATAAGGTGTATAGAATGAGCTGCAGGCTGTGTGTGTGTATAAGGTGTATAGAATGAGCTGCAGGCTATGTGTGTGTATAAGGTGTATAGAATGAGCTGCAGGCTGTGTGTGTATAAGGTGTATAGAATGAGCTGCAGGCTGTGTGTGTATAAGGTGTATAGAATGAGCACAAGACTGTGTGTGTATAAGGTGTATAGAATGAGCTGCAGGCTGTGTGTGTGTATAAGGTGTATAGAATGAGCTGCAGGCTGTGTGTGTGTATAAGGTGTAGAGAATGAGCTGCAGGCTGTGTGTGTATAAGGTGTATAGAATGAGCTGCAGGCTGTGTGTGTATAAGGTGTATAGAATGAGCTGCAGGCTATGTGTATAAGGTGTATAGAATGACCTGCAGGCTGTGTGTGTGTATAAGGTGTATAGAATGAGCTGCAGGCTGTGTGTGTATAAGGTGTATAGAATGAGCAGCAGGCTGTGTGTGTGTATAAGGTGTGTAGAATGAGCTGCAGGCTGAGTGTGTGTATAAGGTGTATAGAATGAGCTGCAGGCTGTGTGTGTGTATAAGGTGTAGAGAATGAGCTGCAGGCTGTGTGTGTATAAGGTGTATAGAATGAGCTGCAGGCTATGTGTGTGTATAAGGTGTATAGAATGAGCTGCAGGCTGTGTGTGTATAAGGTGTATAGAATGAGCTGCAGGCTGTGTGTGTATAAGGTGTATAGAATGAGCAGTAGACTGTGTGTGTATAAGGTGTATAGAATGAGCTGCAGGCTGTGTGTGTGTATAAGGTGTATAGAATGAGCTGCAGGCTGTGTGTGTATAAGGTGTATAGAATGAGCTGCAGGCTGTGTGAGTATAAGGTGTATAGAATGAGCTGCAGGCTGTGTGTGTATAAGGTGTATAGAATGAGCTGCAGGCTGTGTGTGTATAAGGTGTATATAATTACTAGCAGGCTATGTGTATAAGGTGTATAGAATGAGCTGCAGGCTGTGTGTGTGTATAAGGTGTAGAGAATGAGCTGCAGGCTGAGTGTGTGTATAAGGTGTATAGAATGAGCTGCAGGCTATGTGTGTGTATAAGGTGTATAGAATGAGCTGCAGGCTGTGTGTGTATAAGGTGTATAGAATTAGCTGCAGGCTGTGTGTGTATAAGGTGTATAGAATGAGCAGTAGACTGTGTGTGTATAAGGTGTATAGAATGAGCTGCAGGCTGTGTGTGTGTATAAGGTGTATAGAATGAGCTGCAGGCTGTGTGTGTATAAGGTGTATAGAATGAGCTGCAGGCTGTGTGAGTATACGGTGTATAGAATGAGCTGCAGGCTGTGTGTGTATAAGGTGTATAGAATGAGCTGCAGGCTGTGTGTGTATAAGGTGTATATAATTACTAGCAGGCTATGTGTATAAGGTGTAAAGAATGAGCTGCAGGCTGTGTGTGTGTGTATAAGGTGTATAGAATGAGCTGCAGGCTGTCTGTGTGTAAAAGGTGTATAGAATGAGCTGCAGGCTGTGTGTGTATTAGGTGTATAGAATGAGCTGCAGGCTGTGTGTGTGTATAAGGAGTATAGAATGAGCTGCAGGCTGTGTGTGTATAAGGTGTATAGAAAGAGCTGCAGGCTGTGTGTGTATAAGGTGTATAGAATGAGCTGCAGGCTTTGTGTGTGTACAAAGGTGTATAGAATGAGCTGCAGGCTGTGTGTGTATAAGGTGTATAGAATGAGCTGCAGGCTGTGTGTGTAAGGTGTATAGAATGAGCTGCAGGCTGTGTGTGTGTATAAGGTGGATAGAGTGAGCTGCAGGCTGTGTGTGTGTATAAGGTGTATGAAATGAGCTTTAGGCTGTGTGTGTGTATAAGGTGTATAGAATGAGCTGCAGGCTGTGTGTGTGTATAAAGTGTATAGAATGAGCTGCAGGCGGTGTGTGTGTATAAGGTGTATAGAATGAGCTGCAGGCTGTGTATGTATAAAGTGTATAGAATGAGCTGCTGGCTATGTGTGTATAAGGTGTATAGAATGAGCTGCAGGCTGTGTATAAGGTGTATAGAATGAGCTGCAGGATGTGTGTGTATAAGGTGTATAGAATGAGCTGCAGGCTGTGTGTATAAGGTGTATAGAATGAGCTGCAGGCTGTGGTGTGCATAAGGTGTATAGAATGAGCTGCAGGCTGTGTGTGTATAAGGTGTATAGAATGAGCTGCAGGCTGTGTGTGTATAAGGTGTATAGAATGAGCTGCAGGCTGTGTGTGTGTATAAGGTGTATAGAATGAGCTGCAGGCTGTGTATGTATAAGGTGTATAGAATGAGCTGCAGGCTGTGTGTGTATAAGGTGTATAGAATGAGCTGCAGGCTGTGTGTGTGTATAAGGTGTATAGAATGAGCTGCAGGCTGTGTGTGTGTATTAGGTGTATAGAATGAGCTGCAGGCTGTGTGTGTATAAGGTGTATAGAATGAGCTGCAGGCTGTGTGTGTATAAGGTGTATAGAATATGCTGCAGGCTGTGTGTGTATAAGGTGTATAGAATGAGCTGCAGGCTGTGTGTGTATAAGGTGTATAGAATGAGCTGCAGGCTGTGTGTGTGTATAAGGTGTATAAAATGAGCTGCAGGCTGTGTGTGTATAAGGTGTATAGAATGAGCTGCAGGCTGTGTGTGTGAGGTGTATAGAATGAGCTGCAGGCTGTGTGAGTATAAGGTGTATATAATGACCTGCAGGCTGTGTGTGTGTATAAGGTGTATAGAATGAGCTGCAGGCTGTGTGTGTGTATAAGGTGTATAGAATGAGCTGCAGGCTGTGTGTGTATAAGGTGTATAGAATGAGCTGCAGGCTGTGTGTGTGTGGTATATAGAATGAGCTGCAGGCTGTGTGAGTATAAGGTGTATATAATGACCTGCAGGCTGTGTGTGTATAAGGTGTATAGAACGAGCTGCTGGCTGTGTGTGTGTATAAGGTGTATAGAATGAGCTGCAGGCTGTGTGTGTATAAGGTGTATAGAATGATCTGCAGGCTGTGTGTGTATAAGGTGTATAGAATGAGCTGCTGGCTGTGTGTGTGTATAAGGTGTATAGAATGAGCTGCAGGCTGTGTGTGTATAAGGTGTATAGAATGAGCTGCAGGCTGTGTGTGTATAAGATGTATAGAATGAGCGGCAGGCTGTGTATGTATAAGGTGTATAGAAGGAGCTGCAGCCTGTGTGTATAAGGTGTATAGAATGAGCTGCAGGCTTTGTGTGTATAAGGTGTATAGAATGAGCTGCAGGCTGTGTGTGTAAAAGGTGTATAGAATGAGCTGCAGGCTGTGTGTATGTATAAGGTGTATAGAATGAGCTGCAGGCTGTGTGTGTGTATAAGGTGTATAGAATGAGCTGCAGGCTGTTTGTATAAGGTGTATAGAATTGGCTGCAGGCTGTGTGTGTATAAAGTGTATAGAATGAGCTGCAGGCTGTGTGTGTATAAGATGTATAGAATGAGCTGCAGGCTGTGTGTGTATAAGGTGTATAGAATGAGCTGCAGGCTGTGTGTGTGTATAAGGTTTATAGAATGACCTGCAGGCTGTGTGTATAAAGTGTATAGAATGAGCAGCAGGATGTGTATATAAGGTGTATAGAATTAGCTGCAGGCTGTGTGTGTGTGTGTGTGTATAAGGTGTATAGAATGAGTTGCAGGCTGTGTGTATATGGTGTACAGAATGAGCTGCAGGCTGTGTGTGTGTATAAGGTGTATAGAATGAGTGGCATGCTGTGTGTATATGGTGTACAGAATGAGCTACAGGCTGTGTGTGTGTATAAGGTGTATAGAATGAGTGGCAGGCTGTGTGTGTATAAGGTGTATAGAATGAGCTGCAGGCTGTGTGTGAATAAGGGGTATAGAATGAGCTGCAGGCTGTGTGTAGAAGATGTATAGAATGAGCTGCAGGCTGTGTGTGTATGTGTATAAGGTATATAGAATGAGCTGCAGGCTGTGTGTGTGTATACGGTGTATAGAATGAGCTGCAGGCTGTGTGGGTATAAGTTGTAAAGAATGAGCTGCAGGCTGTGTGTGTGTATAAGGTGTATAGAATGAGCTGCAGGCTGTGTGGGTATAAGGTGTATAGAATGAGCTGTAGGCTGTGTGTGTATAAGGTGTATAGAATGAGCGGCAGGCTGTGTGTGTATAAGGTGTATAGAATGAGCTGCAGGCTGTGTGTGTATAAGGTATATAGAATGAGCTGCAGGCTGTGTGTGTGTATAAGGTGTATAGAATGAGTTGCAGGCTGTGTGGGTATATGGTGTAAAGAATGAGCTGCTGGCTGTGTGTGTGTGTATAAGGTGTATAGAATGAGCTGCAGGCTGTGTGTGTATCTGGTGTATAGAATGAGCTGCAGGCTGTGTGTGTATAAGGTGTATAGAATGAGCTGCAGGCTGTGTGTATAAGGTGTATAGAATAAGCTGCAGGATGTGTGTATAATGTGTATAGAATGAGCTGCAGGCTGTGTGTGTGTGTATAAGGTGTATAGAATGAGTTGCAGGCTGTGTGTATATGGTGTACAGAATGAGCTGCAGGCTGTGTGTGTGTATAAGGTGTATAGAATGAGTGGCAGGCTGTGTGTATATGGTGTACAGAATGAGCTACAGGCTGTGTGTGTGTATAAGGTGTATAGAATGAGTGGCAGGCTGTGTGTGTATAAGGTGTATAGAATGAGCTGCAGGCTGTGTGTGAATAAGGGGTATACAATGAGCTGCAGGCTGTGTGTAGAAGATGTATAGAATGAGCTGCAGGCTGTGTGTGTATGTGTATAAGGTATATAGAATGAGCTGCAGGCTGTGTGTGTGTATAAGGTGTACAGAATGAGCAGCAGGCTGTGGCTGTGTATAAGGTGTATAGAATGAGCTGCAGGCTGTGTGTGTATAAGGTGTATAGAATGAGCTGCAGGCTATGTGTGTGTATAAGGTGTATAGAATGAGCTGCAGGCTGTGTGTGTATAAGGTGTATAGAATGAGCTGCAGGCTGTGTGTGTATAAGGTGTATAGAATGAGCAGTAGACTGTGTGTGTATAAGGTGTATAGAATGAGCTGCAGGCTGTGTGTGTGTATAAGGTGTATAGAATGAGCTGCAGGCTGTGTGTGTGTATAAGGTGTAGAGAATGAGCTGCAGGCTGTGTGTGTGTATAAGGTGTATAGAATGAGCTGCAGACTGTGTGTGAATAAGGGGTATAGAATGAGCTGCAGGCTGTGTGTATAAGGTGTATAGAATGAGCTGCAGGCTGTGTGTGAATAAGGGGTATAGAATGAGCTGCAGGCTGTGTGTGAATAAGGTGTATAGAATGAGCTGCAGCCTGTGTGTGTATAAGGGGTATAGAATGAGCTGCAGGCTGTGTGTAGAAGATGTATAGAATGAGCTGCAGGCTGTGTGTGCATGTGTATAAGGTGTATAGAATGAGCGCCAGGCTGTGTGTGTGTATAAGGTGTATAGAATGAGTGGCAGGCTGTGTGTGTATAAGGTGTATAGAATGAGCGGCAGGCTGTGTGTGTGTATAAGGTGTATAGAATGAGCGGCAGGCTGTGTGTGTGTATAACGTGTATAGAATGAGCTGCAGGCTGTGTGTATAAGGTGTATAGAATGAGCTGCAGGCTGTGTGTATAAGGTGTATAGAATGAGCTGCAGGCTGTGTGTGTGTGTGTGTGTTTGTGTTTGTGTATAAGGTATATAGAATGAGCTCTAGGCTGTGTGTATGTATAAGGTGTATAGAATGAGCTGCAGGCTGTGTGTGTATACGGTGTATAGAATGAGCTGCAGGCTGTGTGTGTATAAGGTGTATATAGTGAGCTGCAGGCGGTGTGTGTATAAGGTGTATAGAATGAGCTGCAGGCTGTGTGCGTATAAGGTGTATAGAATGAGATGCAGGCTGTGTGTGTATAAGGTGTATAGAATGAGATGCAGGCTGTGTGTGTGTATAAGGTGTATAGAATGAACTGCAGGCTGTGTGTGTGTATAAGGTGTATAGAATGAGCTGCAGGCTGTGTGTGTGTATAAGGTGTATACAATAAGCTGCAGGCTGTGTGTGTATAAGGTGTATAGAATGAGCTCCAGACTGTGTGTGTATAAGGTGTATATAGTGAGCTGCAGGCTGTGTGTGTATAAGGTGTATAGAATGAGATGCAGGCTGTGTGTGTATAAGGTGTATAGAATGAGATGCAGGCTGTGTGTGTGTGTTTAAGGTGTATAGAATGAGCTGCAGGCTGTGTGTGTATAAGGGGTATAGAATGAGCTGCAGGCTGTGTGTGTGTATATAAGGTATATAGAATGAGCTGCAGGCTGTGTGTGTGTATAATGTATATAGAATGAGCTGCAGGCTGTGTGTGTGTATAAGGTGTATAGAATGAGCTGCAGGCTGTGTGTGTATAAAGTGTATAGAATGAGTTGCAGGCTGTGTGTGTATAAGGTGTATAGAATGAGCTGCAGGCTGTGTGTGTGTATAAGGTGTATAGAATGAGCTGCAGGCTGTGTGTGTATAAGGTGTATAGAATGAGCTGCAGGCTGTGTGAGTATAAGGTGTATAGAATGAGCTGCAGGTTGTGTGTGTATAAGGTGTATAGAATGAGCTGCAGGCTGTGTGTATAAGGTGTATATAATTACCTGCAGGCTGTGTTTACTAGGTGTGTAGAATGAGCTGCAAGCTGTGAGTGTGTATATGGTGTATAGAATGAGCTGCAGGCTGTGTGTGTGTAAAAGGTGTATAGAATGAGCTGCAGGCTGTGTGTGTATTAGGTGTATAGAATGAGCTGCAGGCTGTGTGTGTATAAGGTGTATAGAATGAGCTGCAGGCTGTGTGTGTGTACAAAGGTGTATAGAATGTGCTGCAGGCTGTGTGTGTATAAGGTGTATAGAAAGAGCTGCAGGCTGTGTGTATAAGGTGTATAGAATGAGCTGCAGGCTGTGTGAGTGTATAAGGTGTATAGAATGAGCTGCAGGCTGTGTGTGTGTATAAGGTGTATAGAATGAGCTTCAGGCTGTGTGTGTGTATAAGTTGTATAGAATGAGCTGCAGGCTGTGTGTGTATAAAGTGTATAGAATGAGCTGCAGGCTGTGTGTGTATAAGGTGTATAGAATGAGCTGCAGGCTGTGTGTGTATAAGGTGTATAGAATGAGCTGCAGGCTATGTGTTTGTATAAGGTGTATAGAATGAGCTGCAGGCTGTGTGTGTATAAGGTGTATAGAATGAGCTGCAGGCTGTGTGTGTATAAGGTGTATAGAATGAGCAGTAGACTGTGTGTGTATAAGGTGTATAGAATGAGCTGCAGGCTGTGTGTGTGTATAAGGTGTATAGAATGAGCTGCAGGCTCTGTGTGTATATAAGGTGTATACAATGAGCTGCAGGCTGTGTGTGTATAAAGTGTATAGAATGAGCTGCAGACTGTGTGTGTATAAGGTGTATATAGTGAGCTGCAGGCTGTGTGTGTATAAGGTGTATAGAATGAGCTGCAGGCTGTGTGTGTGTATAAGGTGTATAGAATGAGATGCAGGCTGTGTGTGTATAAGGTGTATAGAATGAGATGCAGGCTGTGTGTGTGTGTTTAAGGTGTATAGAATGAGCTGCAGGCTGTGTGTGTATAAGGGGTATAGAATGAGCTGCAGGCTGTGTGTGTGTATATAAGGTATATAGAATGAGCTGCAGGCTGTGTGTGTGTATAAGGTATATAGAATGAGCTGCAGGCTGTGTGTGTGTGTATAAGGTGTATAAAATGAGTGGCAGGCTGTGTGTGTATAAGGTGTATAGAATGAGCTGCAGGCTGTGTGTGTATTAGGTGTATAGAATGAGCTGCAGGCTGTGTGTGTATAAGGTGTATAGAATGAGCTGCAGGCTGTGTGTGTATAAGGTGTATAGAATGAGCTGCAGGCTGTGTGAGTATAAGGTTTATAGAATGAGCTGCAGTTTGTGTGTGTATAAGGTGTATATAATTACCTGCAGGCTGTGTGTATAAGGTGTGTAGAATGAGCTGCAAGCTGTGAGTGTGTATATGGTGTATAGAATGAGCTGCAGGCTGTGTGTGTGTAAAAGGTGTATAGAATGAGCTGCAGGCTGTGTGTGTATTAGGTGTATAGAATGAGCTGCAGGCTGTGTGTGTATAAGGTGTATAGAATGAGCTGCAGGCTGTGTGTGTGTACAAAGGTGTATAGAATGTGCTGCAGGCTGTGTGTGTATAAGGTGTATAGAAAGAGCTGCAGGCTGTGTGTATAAGGTGTATAGAATGAGCTGCAGGCTGTGTGAGTGTATAAGGTGTATAGAATGAGCTGCAGGCTGTGTGTGTGTATAAGGTGTATAGAATGAGCTTCAGGCTGTGTGTGTATAAGTTGTATAGAATGAGCTGCAGGCTGTGTGTGTATAAAGTGTATAGAATGAGCTGCAGGCTATGTGTGTATAAGGTGTATAGAATGAGCTGCAGGCTGTGTATAAGGTGTATAGAATGAGCTGCAGGCTGTGTGTGTATAAGGTGTATAGAATGAGCTGCAGGCTGTGTGTGTGTATAAGGTGTATAGAATGAGCTGCAGGCTATGTGTGTGTATAAGGTGTATAGAATGAGCTGCAGGCTGTGTGTGTATAAGGTGTATAGAATGAGCTGCAGGCTGTGTGTGTATAAGGTGTATAGAATGAGCACAAGACTGTGTGTGTATAAGGTGTATAGAATGAGCTGCAGGCTGTGTGTGTGTATAAGGTGTATAGAATGAGCTGCAGGCTGTGTGTGTGTATAAGGTGTAGAGAATGAGCTGCAGGCTGTGTGTGTATAAGGTGTATAGAATGAGCTGCAGGCTGTGTGTGTATAAGGTGTATAGAATGAGCTGCAGGCTATGTGTATAAGGTGTATAGAATGACCTGCAGGCTGTGTGTGTGTATAAGGTGTATAGAATGAGCTGCAGGCTGTGTGTGTATAAGGTGTATAGAATGAGCAGCAGGCTGTGTGTGTGTATAAGGTGTGTAGAATGAGCTGCAGGCTGAGTGTGTGTATAAGGTGTATAGAATGAGCTGCAGGCTGTGTGTGTGTATAAGGTGTAGAGAATGAGCTGCAGGCTGTGTGTGTGTATAAGGTGTATAGAATGAGCTGCAGGCTATGTGTGTGTATAAGGTGTATAGAATGAGCTGCAGGCTGTGTGTGTATAAGGTGTATAGAATGAGCTGCAGGCTGTGTGTGTATAAGGTGTATAGAATGAGCAGTAGACTGTGTGTGTATAAGGTGTATAGAATGAGCTGCAGGCTGTGTGTGTGTATAAGGTGTATAGAATGAGCTGCAGGCTGTGTGTGTATAAGGTGTATAGAATGAGCTGCAGGCTGTGTGAGTATAAGGTGTATAGAATGAGCTGCAGGCTGTGTGTGTATAAGGTGTATAGAATGAGCTGCAGGCTGTGTGTGTATAAGGTGTATATAATTACTAGCAGGCTATGTGTATAAGGTGTATAGAATGAGCTGCAGGCTGTGTGTGTGTGTATAAGGTGTATAGAATGAGCTGCAGGCTGTCTGTGTGTAAAAGGTGTATAGAATGAGCTGCAGGCTGTGTGTGTATTAGGTGTATAGAATGAGCTGCAGGCTGTGTGTATATAAGGTGTATAGAATGAGCTGCAGGCTGTGTGTGTGTACAAGGAGTATAGAATGAGCTGCAGGCTGTGTGTGTATAAGGTGTATAGAAAGAGCTGCAGGCTGTGTGTGTATAAGGTGTATAGAATGAGCTGCAGGCTTTGTGTGTGTACAAAGGTGTATAGAATGAGCTGCAGGCTGTGTGTGTATAAGGTGTATAGAATGAGCTGCAGGCTGTGTGTGTAAGGTGTATAGAATGAGCTGCAGGCTGTGTGTGTGTATAAGGTGGATAGAGTGAGCTGCAGGCTGTGTGTGTGTATAAGGTGTATGAAATGAGCTTTAGGCTGTGTGTGTGTATAAGGTGTATAGAATGAGCTGCAGGCTGTGTGTGTGTATAAAGTGTATAGAATGAGCTGCAGGCTGTGTATGTATAAAGTGTATAGAATGAGCTGCAGGCTGTGTGTGTATAAGGTGTATAGAATGAGCTGCAGGCTGTGTATAAGGTGTATAGAATGAGCTGCAGGATGTGTGTGTATAAGGTGTATAGAATGAGCTGCAGGCTGTGTGTATAAGGTGTATAGAATGAGCTGCAGGCTGTGGTGTGCATAAGGTGTATAGAATGAGCTGCAGGCTGTGTGTGTATAAGGTGTATAGAATGAGCTGCAGGCTGTTTGTGTATAAGGTGTATAGAATGAGCTGCAGGTTGTGTGTGTATAAGGTGTATAGAATGAGCTGCAGGCTGTGTATGTATAAGGTGTATAGAATGAGCTGCAGGCTGGGTGTATAAGGTCTATAGAATGAGCAGGCAGGCTGTGTGTGTGTATAAGGTGTATAGAATGAGCTGCAGGCTGTGTGTGTGTATTAGGTGTATAGAATGAGCTGCAGGCTGTGTGTGTATAAGGTGTATAGAATGAGCTGCAGGCTGTGTGTGTATAAGGTGTATAGAATATGCTGCAGGCTGTGTGTGTATAAGGTGTATAGAATGAGATGCAGGATGTGTGTGTGTATAAGGTGTATAGAATGACCTGCAGGCTGTGTGTGTGTATAAGGTGTATAGAATGAGCTGCAGGCTGTGTGTGTGTATAAGGTGTATAGAATGAGCTGCAGGCTGTGTGTGTATAAGGTGTATAGAATGAGCTGCAGGCTGTGTGTGTGTGGTATATAGAATGAGCTGCAGGCTGTGTGAGTATAAGGTGTATATAATGACCTGCAGGCTGTGTGTGTTTAAGGTGTATAGAATGAGCTGCTGGCTGTGTGTGTGTATAAGGTGTATAGAATGAGCTGCAGGCTGTGTGTGTATAAGGTGTATAGAATGAGCTGCAGGCTGTGTGTGTATAAGGTGTATAGAATGAGCTGCAGGCTGTGTGTGTATAAGATGTATAGAATGAGCGGCAGGCTGTGTATGTATAAGGTGTATAGAAGGAGCTGCAGCCTGTGTGTATAAGGTGTATAGAATGAGCTTCAGGCTGTGTGTGTATAAGGTGTATAGAATGAGCTGCAGGCTGTGTGTGTAAAAGGTGTATAGAATGAGCTGCAGGCTGTGTGTATGTATAAAGTGTATAGAATGAGCTGCAGGCTGTGTGTGTGTATAAGGTGTATAGAATGAGCTGCAGGCTGTTTGTATAAGGTGTATAGAATTGGCTGCAGGCTGTGTGTGTATAAAGTGTATAGAATGAGCTGCAGGCTGTGTGTGTATAAGATGTATAGAATGAGCTGCAGGCTGTGTGTGTATAAGGTGTATAGAATGAGCTGCAGGCTGTGTGTGTGTATAAGGTTTATAGAATGACCTGCAGGCTGTGTGTATAAAGTGTATAGAATGAGCAGCAGGATGTGTATATAAGGTGTATAGAATTAGCTGCAGGCTGTGTGTGTGTGTATAAGGTGTATAGAATGAGTTGCAGGCTGTGTGTATATGGTGTACAGAATGAGCTGCAGGCTGTGTGTGTGTATAAGGTGTATAGAATGAGTGGCATGCTGTGTGTATATGGTGTACAGAATGAGCTGCAGGCTGTGTGTGTATAAGGTGTATAGAATGAGCTGCAGGCTTTGTGTGTGTACAAAGGTGTATAGAATGAGCTGCAGGCTGTGTGTGTATAAGGTGTATAGAATGAGCTGCAGGCTGTGTGTGTAAGGTGTATAGAATGAGCTGCAGGCTGTGTGTGTGTATAAGGTGGATAGAGTGAGCTGCAGGCTGTGTGTGTGTATAAGGTGTATGAAATGAGCTTTAGGCTGTGTGTGTGTATAAGGTGTATAGAATGAGCTGCAGGCTGTGTGTGTGTATAAAGTGTATAGAATGAGCTGCAGGCGGTGTGTGTGTATAAGGTGTATAGAATGAGCTGCAGGCTGTGTATGTATAAAGTGTATAGAATGAGCTGCAGGCTGTGTGTGTATAAGGTGTATAGAATGAGCTGCAGGCTGTGTATAAGGTGTATAGAATGAGCTGCAGGATGTGTGTGTATAAGGTGTATAGAATGAGCTGCAGGCTGTGTGTATAAGGTGTATAGAATGAGCTGCAGGCTGTGGTGTGCATAAGGTGTATAGAATGAGCTGCAGGCTGTGTGTGTATAAGGTGTATAGAATGAGCTGCAGGCTGTGTGTGTATAAGGTGTATAGAATGAGCTGCAGGCTGTGTGTGTATAAGGTGTATAGAATGAGCTGCAGGCTGTGTATGTATAAGGTGTATAGAATGAGCTGCAGGCTGGGTGTATAAGGTCTATAGAATGAGCAGGCAGGCTGTGTGTGTGTATAAGGTGTATAGAATGAGCTGCAGGCTGTGTGTGTGTATTAGGTGTATAGAATGAGCTGCAGGCTGTGTGTGTATAAGGTGTATAGAATGAGCTGCAGGCTGTGTGTGTATAAGGTGTATAGAATATGCTGCAGGCTGTGTGTGTATAAGGTGTATAGAATGAGATGCAGGATGTGTGTGTGTATAAGGTGTATATAATGACCTGCAGGCTGTGTGTGTGTATAAGGTGTATAGAATGAGCTGCAGGCTGTGTGTGTGTATAAGGTGTATAGAATGAGCTGCAGGCTGTGTGTGTATAAGGTGTATAGAATGAGCTGCAGGCTGTGTGTGTGTGGTATATAGAATGAGCTGCAGGCTGTGTGAGTATAAGGTGTATATAATGACCTGCAGGCTGTGTGTGTTTAAGGTGTATAGAATGAGCTGCTGGCTGTGTGTGTGTATAAGGTGTATAGAATGAGCTGCAGGCTGTGTGTGTATAAGGTGTATAGAATGAGCTGCAGGCTGTGTGTGTATAAGGTGTATAGAATGAGCTGCAGGCTGTGTGTGTATAAGATGTATAGAATGAGCGGCAGGCTGTGTATGTATAAGGTGTATAGAAGGAGCTGCAGCCTGTGTGTATAAGGTGTATAGAATGAGCTTCAGGCTGTGTGTGTATAAGGTGTATAGAATGAGCTGCAGGCTGTGTGTGTAAAAGGTGTATAGAATGAGCTGCAGGCTGTGTGTATGTATAAAGTGTATAGAATGAGCTGCAGGCTGTGTGTGTGTATAAGGTGTATAGAATGAGCTGCAGGCTGTTTGTATAAGGTGTATAGAATTGGCTGCAGGCTGTGTGTGTATAAAGTGTATAGAATGAGCTGCAGGCTGTGTGTGTATAAGATGTATAGAATGAGCTGCAGGCTGTGTGTGTATAAGGTGTATAGAATGAGCTGCAGGCTGTGTGTGTGTATAAGGTTTATAGAATGACCTGCAGGCTGTGTGTATAAAGTGTATAGAATGAGCAGCAGGATGTGTATATAAGGTGTATAGAATTAGCTGCAGGCTGTGTGTGTGTGTATAAGGTGTATAGAATGAGTTGCAGGCTGTGTGTATATGGTGTACAGAATGAGCTGCAGGCTGTGTGTGTGTATAACGTGTATAGAATGAGTGGCATGCTGTGTGTATATGGTGTACAGAATGAGCTACAGGCTGTGTGTGTGTATAAGGTGTATAGAATGAGTGGCAGGCTGTGTGTGTATAAGGTGTATAGAATGAGCTGCAGGCTGTGTGTGAATAAGGGGTATAGAATGAGCTGCAGGCTGTGTGTAGAAGATGTATAGAATGAGCTGCAGGCTTTGTGTGTATGTGTATAAGGTATATAGAATGAGCTGCAGGCTGTGTGTGTGTATAAGGTGTATAGAATGAGCTGCAGGCTGTGTGGGTATAAGGTGTAAAGAATGAGCTGCAGGCTGTGTGTGTGTATAAGGTGTATAGAATGAGCTGCAGGCTGTGTGGGTATAAGGTGTATAGAATGAGCTGTAGGCTGTGTGTGTATAAGGTGTATAGAATGAGCGGCAGGCTGTGTGTGTATAAGGTGTATAGAATGAGCTGCAGGCTGTGTGTGTATAAGGTATATAGAATGAGCTGCAGGCTGTGTGTGTGTATAAGGTGTATAGAATGAGTTGCAGGCTGTGTGGGTATATGGTGTAAAGAATGAGCTGCAGGCTGTGTGTGTGTGTATAAGGTGTATAGAATGAGCTGCAGGCTGTGTGTGTATATGGTGTATAGAATGAGCTGCAGGCTGTGTGTGTATAAGGTGTATAGAATGAGCTGCAGGCTGTGTGTATAAGGTGTATAGAATAAGCTGCAGGATGTGTGTATAATGTGTATAGAATGAGCTGCAGGCTGTGTGTGTGTATAAGGTGTATAGAATGAGTTGCAGGCTGTGTGTATATGGTGTACAGAATGAGCTGCAGGCTGTGTGTGTGTATAAGGTGTATAGAATGAGTGGCAGGCTGTGTGTATATGGTGTACAGAATGAGCTACAGGCTGTGTGTGTGTATAAGGTGTATAGAATGAGTGGCAGGCTGTGTGTGTATAAGGTGTATAGAATGAGCTGCAGGCGGTGTGTGAATAAGGGGTATAGAATGAGCTGCAGGCTGTGTGTAGAAGATGTATAGAATGAGCTGCAGGCTGTGTGTGTATGTGTATAAGGTATATAGAATGAGCTGCAGGCTGTGTGTGTGTATAAGGTGTACAGAATAAGCAGCAGGCTGTGGCTGTGTATAAGGTGTATAGAATGAGCTGCAGGCTGTGTGTGTATAAGGTGTATAGAATGAGCTGCAGGCTATGTGTGTGTATAAGGTGTATAGAATGAGCTGCAGGCTGTGTGTGTATAAGGTGTATAGAATGAGCTGCAGGCTGTGTGTGTATAAGGTGTATAGAATGAGCAGTAGACTGTGTGTGTATAAGGTGTATAGAATGAGCTGCAGGCTGTGTGTGTGTATAAGGTGTATAGAATGAGCTGCAGGCTGTGTGTGTGTATAAGGTGTAGAGAATGAGCTGCAGGCTGTGTGTGTGTATAAGGTGTATAGAATGAGCTGCAGGCTGTGTGTGTATAAGGTGTATAGAATGAGCTGCAGGCTGTGTGTATAAGGTGTATAGAATGACCTGCAGGCTGTGTGTGTGTATAAGGTGTATAGAATGAGCTGCAGGCTGTGTGTGTATAAGGTGTATAGAATGAGCAGCAGGCTGTGTGTGTGTATAAGGTGTGTAGAATGAGCTGCAGGCTGAGTGTGTGTATAAGGTGTATAGAATGAGCTGCAGGCTGTGTGTGTGTATAAGGTGTAGAGAATGAGCTGCAGGCTGTGTGTGTGTATAAGGTGTATAGAATGACCTGCAGGCTCTGTGTGTGTATAAGGTGTATAGAATGAGCTGCAGGCTGTGTGTGTATAAGGTGTATAGAATGAGCTGCAGGCTGTGTGTGTATAAGGTGTATAGAATGAGCTGCAGGCTGTGTGTGTATAAGGTGTATAGAATGAGCTGCAGGCTGTGTGAGTATAAGGTGTATAGAATGAGCTGCAGGCTGTGTGTGTATAAGGTGTATAGAATGAGCTGCAGGCTGTGTGTGTATAAGGTGTATATAATTACTAGCAGGCTATGTGTATAAGGTGTATAGAATGAGCTGCAGGCTGTGTGTGTGTGTGTGTGTGTGTGTATAAGGTGTATAGAATGAGCTGCAGGCTGTCTGTGTGTAAAAGGTGTATAGAATGAGCTGCAGGCTGTGTGTATTTAAGGTGTATAGAATGAGCTGCAGGCTGTGTGTGTATTAGGTGTATAGAATGAGCTGCAGGCTGTGTGTGTATAAGGTGTATAGAATGAGCTGCAGGCTGTGTGTGTGTATAAGGAGTATAGAATGAGCTGCAGGCTGTGTGTGTATAAGGTGTATAGAAAGAGCTGGAGGCTGTGTGTGTATAAGGTGTATAGAATGAGCTGCAGGCTTTGTGTGTGTACAAAGGTGTATAGAATGAGCTGCAGGCTGTGTGTGTATAAGGTGTATAGAATGAGCTGCAGGCTTTGTGTATAAGGTGTATAGAATGAGCTTCAGGCTGTGTGTGTGTATAAGGTGTATAGAGTGAGCTGCAGGCTGTGTGTGTGTGTATAAGGTGTATAAAATGAGCTTTAGGCTGTGTGTGTGTATAAGGTGTATAGAATGAGCTGCAGGCTGTGTGTGTGTGTATAAGGTGTATAGAATGAGCTGCAGGCGGTGTGTGTGTATAAGGTGTATAGAATGAGCTGCAGGCTGTGTATGTATAAAGTGTATAGAATGAGCTGCAGGCTGTGTGTGTATAAGGTGTATAGAATGAGCTGCAGGCTGTGTATAAGGTGTATAGAATGAGCTGCAGGATGTGTGTGTATAAGGTGTATAGAATGAGCTGCAGGCTGTGTGTATAAGGTGTATAGAATGAGCTGCAGGCTGTGGTGTGCATAAGGTGTATAGAATGAGCTGCAGGCTGTGTGTGTATAAGGTGTATAGAATGAGCTGCAGGCTGTGTGTGTATAAGGTGTATAGAATGAGCTGCAGGCTGTGTGTGTGTATAAGGTGTATAGAATGAGCTGCAGGCTGTGTATGTATAAGGTGTATAGAATGAGCTGCAGGCTGGGTGTATAAGGTCTATAGAATGAGCTGCAGGCTGTGTGTGTGTATAAGGTGTATAGAATGAGCTGCAGGCTGTGTGTGTGTATTAGGTGTATAGAATGAGCTGCAGGCTGTGTGTGTGTATAAGGTGTATAGAATGAGCTGCAGGCTGTATGTGTATAAGGTGTATAGAATATGCTGCAGGCTGTGTTTTTATAAGTTGTATAGAATGAGATGCAGGATGTGTGTGTGTATAAGGTGTATAGAATGAGCTGCAGGCTGTGTGTGTATAAAGTGTATAGAATGAGCTGCAGGCTGTGTGTGTGTATAAGGTGTATAAAATGAGCTGCAGGCTGTGTGTGTGTATAAGGTGTATAGAATGAGCTGCAGGCTGTGTGTGTGTGGTGTATAGAATGAGCTGCAGGCTGTGTGAGTATAAGGTGTATATAATGACCTGCAGGCTGTGTGTGTGTATAAGGTGTATAGAATGAGCTGCAGGCTGTGTGTGTGTATAAGGAGTATAGAATGAGCTGCAGGCTGTGTGTGTATAAGGTGTATAGAATGAGCTGCAGGCTGTGTGTGTATAAGGTGTATAGAATGAGCTGCAGGCTGTGTGTGTATAAGTTGTATAGAATGAGCTGCTGGCTGTGTGTGTGTATAAGGTGTATAGAATGAACTGCAGGCTGTGTGTATGTATAAGGTGTATAGAAGGAGCTGCAGGCTGTGTGTATAAGGTGTATAGAATGAGCTGCAGGCTGTGTGTGTATAAGGTGTATAGAATGAGCTGCAGGCTGTGTGTGTATAAGGTGTATAGAATGAGCTGCAGGCTGTGTGTATGTATAAGGTGTATAGAATGAGCTCCAGGCTGTGTGTGTGTATAAGGTGTATAGAATGAGCTGCAGGCTGTTTGTATAAGGTGTATAGAATGGGCTGCAGGTTGTGTGTGTATAAAGTGTATAGAATGAGCTGCAGGCTGTGTGTGTATAAGATGTATAGAATGAGCTGCAGGCTGTGTGTGTATAAGGTGTATAGAATGAGCTGCAGGCTGTGTGTGTGTATAAGGTTTATAGAATGACCTGCAGGCTGTGTGTATAAAGTGTATAGAATGAGCAGCAGGATGTGTATATAAGGTGTATAGAATGAGCTGCAGGCTGTGTGTGTGTGTGTTTATAAGGTGTATAGAATGAGTTGCAGGCTGTGTGTATATGGTGTACAGAATGAGCTGCAGGCTGTGTGTGTGTATAAGGTGTATAGAATGAGTGGCATGCTGTGTATATATGGTGTACAGAATGAGCTACAGGCTGTGTGTGTGTATAAGGTGTATAGAATGAGTGGCAGGCTGTGTGTGTATAAGGTGTATAGAATGAGCTGCAGGCTGTGTGTGAATAAGGGGTATAGAATGAGCTGCAGGCTGTGTGTAGAAGATGTATAGAATGAGCTGCAGGCTGTGTGTGTATGTGTATAAGGTATATAGAATGAGCTGCAGGCTTTGTGTGTGTACAAAGGTGTATAGAATGAGCTGCAGGCTGTGTGTGTATAAGGTGTATAGAATGAGCTGCAGGCTTTGTGTATAAGGTGTATAGAATGAGCTTCAGGCTGTGTGTGTGTATAAGGTGTATAGAGTGAGCTGCAGGCTGTGTGTGTGTATAAGGTGTATAAAATGAGCTTTAGGCTGTGTGTGTGTATAAGGTGTATAGAATGAGCTGCAGGCTGTGTGTGTGTGTATAAGGTGTATAGAATGAGCTGCAGGCGGTATGTGTGTATAAGGTGTATAGAATGAGCTGCAGGCTGTGTATGTATAAAGTGTATAGAATGAGCTGCAGGCTGTGTGTGTATAAGGTGTATAGAATGAGCTGCAGGCTGTGTATAAGGTGTATAGAATGAGCTGCAGGATGTGTGTGTATAAGGTGTATAGAATGAGCTGCAGGCTGTGTGTATAAGGTGTATAGAATGAGCTGCAGGCTGTGGTGTGCATAAGGTGTATAGAATGAGCTGCAGGCTGTGTGTGTATAAGGTGTATAGAATGAGCTGCAGGCTGTGTGTGTATAAGGTGTATAGAATGAGCTGCAGGCTGTGTGTGTGTATAAGGTGTATAGAATGAGCTGCAGGCTGTGTATGTATAAGGTGTATAGAATGAGCTGCAGGCTGGGTGTATAAGGTCTATAGAATGAGCTGCAGGCTGTGTGTGTGTATAAGGTGTATAGAATGAGCTGCAGGCTGTGTGTGTGTATTAGGTGTATAGAATGAGCTGCAGGCTGTGTGTGTGTATAAGGTGTATAGAATGAGCTGCAGGCTGTATGTGTATAAGGTGTATAGAATATGCTGCAGGCTGTGTTTTTATAAGTTGTATAGAATGAGATGCAGGATGTGTGTGTGTATAAGGTGTATAGAATGAGCTGCAGGCTGTGTGTGTATAAGGTGTATAGAATGAGCTGCAGGCTGTGTGTGTGTATAAGGTGTATAAAATGAGCTGCAGGCTGTGTGTGTGTATAAGGTGTATAGAATGAGCTGCAGGCTGTGTGTGTGTGGTGTATAGAATGAGCTGCAGGCTGTGTGAGTATAAGGTGTATATAATGACCTGCAGGCTGTGTGTGTGTATAAGGTGTATAGAATGAGCTGCAGGCTGTGTGTGTGTATAAGGTGTATAGAATGAGCTGCAGGCTGTGTGTGTATAAGGTGTATAGAATGAGCTGCAGGCTGTGTGTGTATAAGGTGTATAGAATGAGCTGCAGGCTGTGTGTGTATAAGGTGTATAGAATGAGCTGCTGGCTGTGTGTGTGTATAAGGTGTATAGAATGAACTGCAGGCTGTGTGTATGTATAAGGTGTATAGAAGGAGCTGCAGGCTGTGTGTATAAGGTGTATAGAATGAGCTGCAGGCTGTGTGTGTATAAGGTGTATAGAATGAGCTGCAGGCTGTGTGTGTATAAGGTGTATAGAATGAGCTGCAGGCTGTGTGTATGTATAAGGTGTATAGAATGAGCTCCAGGCTGTGTGTGTGTATAAGGTGTATAGAATGAGCTGCAGGCTGTTTGTATAAGGTGTATAGAATGGGCTGCAGGTTGTGTGTGTATAAAGTGTATAGAATGAGCTGCAGGCTGTGTGTGTATAAGATGTATAGAATGAGCTGCAGGCTGTGTGTGTATAAGGTGTATAGAATGAGCTGCAGGCTGTGTGTGTGTATAAGGTTTATAGAATGACCTGCAGGCTGTGTGTATAAAGTGTATAGAATGAGCAGCAGGATGTGTATATAAGGTGTATAGAATGAGCTGCAGGCTGTGTGTGTGTGTGTTTATAAGGTGTATAGAATGAGTTGCAGGCTGTGTGTATATGGTGTACAGAATGAGCTGCAGGCTGTGTGTGTGTATAAGGTGTATAGAATGAGTGGCATGCTGTGTATATATGGTGTACAGAATGAGCTACAGGCTGTGTGTGTGTATAAGGTGTATAGAATGAGTGGCAGGCTGTGTGTGTATAAGGTGTATAGAATGAGCTGCAGGCTGTGTGTGAATAAGGGGTATAGAATGAGCTGCAGGCTGTGTGTAGAAGATGTATAGAATGAGCTGCAGGCTGTGTGTGTATGTGTATAAGGTATATAGAATGAGCTGCAGGCTTTGTGTGTGTACAAAGGTGTATAGAATGAGCTGCAGGCTGTGTGTGTATAAGGTGTATAGAATGAGCTGCAGGCTTTGTGTATAAGGTGTATAGAATGAGCTTCAGGCTGTGTGTGTGTATAAGGTGTATAGAGTGAGCTGCAGGCTGTGTGTGTGTATAAGGTGTATAAAATGAGCTTTAGGCTGTGTGTGTGTATAAGGTGTATAGAATGAGCTGCAGGCTGTGTGTGTGTGTATAAGGTGTATAGAATGAGCTGCAGGCGGTATGTGTGTATAAGGTGTATAGAATGAGCTGCAGGCTGTGTATGTATAAAGTGTATAGAATGAGCTGCAGGCTGTGTGTGTATAAGGTGTATAGAATGAGCTGCAGGCTGTGTATAAGGTGTATAGAATGAGCTGCAGGATGTGTGTGTATAAGGTGTATAGAATGAGCTGCAGGCTGTGTGTATAAGGTGTATAGAATGAGCTGCAGGCTGTGGTGTGCATAAGGTGTATAGAATGAGCTGCAGGCTGTGTGTGTATAAGGTGTATAGAATGAGCTGCAGGCTGTGTGTGTATAAGGTGTATAGAATGAGCTGCAGGCTGTGTGTGTGTATAAGGTGTATAGAATGAGCTGCAGGCTGTGTATGTATAAGGTGTATAGAATGAGCTGCAGGCTGGGTGTATAAGGTCTATAGAATGAGCTGCAGGCTGTGTGTGTGTATAAGGTGTATAGAATGAGCTGCAGGCTGTGTGTGTGTATTAGGTGTATAGAATGAGCTGCAGGCTGTGTGTGTGTATAAGGTGTATAGAATGAGCTGCAGGCTGTATGTGTATAAGGTGTATAGAATATGCTGCAGGCTGTGTTTTTATAAGTTGTATAGAATGAGATGCAGGATGTGTGTGTGTATAAGGTGTATAGAATGAGCTGCAGGCTGTGTGTGTATAAGGTGTATAGAATGAGCTGCAGGCTGTGTGTGTGTATAAGGTGTATAAAATGAGCTGCAGGCTGTGTGTGTGTATAAGGTGTATAGAATGAGCTGCAGGCTGTGTGTGTGTGGTGTATAGAATGAGCTGCAGGCTGTGTGAGTATAAGGTGTATATAATGACCTGCAGGCTGTGTGTGTGTATAAGGTGTATAGAATGAGCTGCAGGCTGTGTGTGTGTATAAGGTGTATAGAATGAGCTGCAGGCTGTGTGTGTATAAGGTGTATAGAATGAGCTGCAGGCTGTGTGTGTATAAGGTGTATAGAATGAGCTGCAGGCTGTGTGTGTATAAGGTGTATAGAATGAGCTGCTGGCTGTGTGTGTGTATAAGGTGTATAGAATGAACTGCAGGCTGTGTGTATGTATAAGGTGTATAGAAGGAGCTGCAGGCTGTGTGTATAAGGTGTATAGAATGAGCTGCAGGCTGTGTGTGTATAAGGTGTATAGAATGAGCTGCAGGCTGTGTGTGTATAAGGTGTATAGAATGAGCTGCAGGCTGTGTGTATGTATAAGGTGTATAGAATGAGCTCCAGGCTGTGTGTGTGTATAAGGTGTATAGAATGAGCTGCAGGCTGTTTGTATAAGGTGTATAGAATGGGCTGCAGGTTGTGTGTGTATAAAGTGTATAGAATGAGCTGCAGGCTGTGTGTGTATAAGATGTATAGAATGAGCTGCAGGCTGTGTGTGTATAAGGTGTATAGAATGAGCTGCAGGCTGTGTGTGTGTATAAGGTTTATAGAATGACCTGCAGGCTGTGTGTATAAAGTGTATAGAATGAGCAGCAGGATGTGTATATAAGGTGTATAGAATGAGCTGCAGGCTGTGTGTGTGTGTGTGTTTATAAGGTGTATAGAATGAGTTGCAGGCTGTGTGTATATGGTGTACAGAATGAGCTGCAGGCTGTGTGTGTGTATAAGGTGTATAGAATGAGTGGCATGCTGTGTGTATATGGTGTACAGAATGAGCTACAGGCTGTGTGTGTGTATAAGGTGTATAGAATGAGTGGCAGGCTGTGTGTGTATAAGGTGTATAGAATGAGCTGCAGGCTGTGTGTGAATAAGGGGTATAGAATGAGCTGCAGGCTGTGTGTAGAAGATGTATAGAATGAGCTGCAGGCTGTGTGTGTATGTGTATAAGGTATATAGAATGAGCTGCAGGCTTTGTGTGTGTACAAAGGTGTATAGAATGAGCTGCAGGCTGTGTGTGTATAAGGTGTATAGAATGAGCTGCAGGCTTTGTGTATAAGGTGTATAGAATGAGCTTCAGGCTGTGTGTGTGTATAAGGTGTATAGAGTGAGCTGCAGGCTGTGTGTGTGTATAAGGTGTATAAAATGAGCTGCAGGCTGTGTGTGTGTATAAGGTGTATAAAATGAGCTTTAGGCTGTGTGTGTGTATAAGGTGTATAGAATGAGCTGCAGGCTGTGTGTGTGTGTATAAGGTGTATAGAATGAGCTGCAGGCGGTGTGTGTGTATAAGGTGTATAGAATGAGCTGCAGGCTGTGTATGTATAAAGTGTATAGAATGAGCTGCAGGCTGTGTGTGTATAAGGTGTATAGAATGAGCTGCAGGCTGTGTATAAGGTGTATAGAATGAGCTGCAGGATGTGTGTGTATAAGGTGTATAGAATGAGCTGCAGGCTGTGTGTATAAGGTGTATAGAATGAGCTACAGGCTGTGGTGTGCATAAGGTGTATAGAATGAGCTGCAGGCTGTGTGTGTATAAGGTGTATAGAATGAGCTGCAGGCTGTGTGTGTATAAGGTGTATAGAATGAGCTGCAGGCTGTGTGTGTGTATAAGGTGTATAGAATGAGCTGCAGGCTGTGTATGTATAAGGTGTATAGAATGAGCTGCAGGCTGGGTGTATAAGGTCTATAGAATGAGCTGCAGGCTGTGTGTGTGTATAAGGTGTATAGAATGAGCTGCAGGCTGTGTGTGTGTATTAGGTGTATAGAATGAGCTGCAGGCTGTGTGTGTGTATAAGGTGTATAGAATGAGCTGCAGGCTGTATGTGTATAAGGTGTATAGAATATGCTGCAGGCTGTGTTTTTATAAGTTGTATAGAATGAGATGCAGGATGTGTGTGTGTATAAGGTGTATAGAATGAGCTGCAGGCTGTGTGTGTATAAGGTGTATAGAATGAGCTGCAGGCTGTGTGTGTGTATAAGGTGTATAAAATGAGCTGCAGGCTGTGTGTGTGTATAAGGTGTATAGAATGAGCTGCAGGCTGTGTGTGTGTGGTGTATAGAATGAGCTGCAGGCTGTGTGAGTATAAGGTGTATATAATGACCTGCAGGCTGTGTGTGTGTATAAGGTGTATAGAATGAGCTGCAGGCTGTGTGTGTGTATAAGGTGTATAGAATGAGCTGCAGGCTGTGTGTGCATAAGGTGTATAGAATGAGCTGCAGGCTGTGTGTGTATAAGGTGTATAGAATGAGCTGCAGGCTGTGTGTGTATAAGGTGTATAGAATGAGCTGCTGGCTGTGTGTGTGTATAAGGTGTATAGAATGAACTGCAGGCTGTGTGTATGTATAAGGTGTATAGAAGGAGCTGCAGGCTGTGTGTATAAGGTGTATAGAATGAGCTGCAGGCTGTGTGTGTATAAGGTGTATAGAATGAGCTGCAGGCTGTGTGTGTATAAGGTGTATAGAATGAGCTGCAGGCTGTGTGTATGTATAAGGTGTATAGAATGAGCTCCAGGCTGTGTGTGTGTATAAGGTGTATAGAATGAGCTGCAGGCTGTTTGTATAAGGTGTATAGAATGGGCTGCAGGTTGTGTGTGTATAAAGTGTATAGAATGAGCTGCAGGCTGTGTGTGTATAAGATGTATAGAATGAGCTGCAGGCTGTGTGTGTATAAGGTGTATAGAATGAGCTGCAGGCTGTGTGTGTGTATAAGGTTTATAGAATGACCTGCAGGCTGTGTGTATAAAGTGTATAGAATGAGCAGCAGGATGTGTATATAAGGTGTATAGAATGAGCTGCAGGCTGTGTGTGTGTGTGTTTATAAGGTGTATAGAATGAGTTGCAGGCTGTGTGTATATGGTGTACAGAATGAGCTGCAGGCTGTGTGTGTGTATAAGGTGTATAGAATGAGTGGCAGGCTGTGTGTGTATAAGGTGTATAGAATGAGCTGCAGGCTGTGTGTGAATAAGAGGTATAGAATGAGCTGCAGGCTGTGTGTAGAAGATGTATAGAATGAGCTGCAGGCTGTGTGTGTATGTGTATAAGGTATATAGAATGAGCTGCAGGCTGTGTGTGTGTATAAGGTGTATAGAATGAGCTGCAGGCTGTGTGGGTATAAGGTGTAAAGAATGAGCTGCAGGCTGTGTGTGTGTATAAGGTGTATAGAATGAGCTGCAGGCTGTGTGGGTATAAGGTGTATAGAATGAGCTGTAGGCTGTGTGTGTATAAGGTGTATAGAATGAGCGGCAGGCTGTGTGTGTATAAGGTGTATAGAATGAGCTGCAGGCTGTGTGTGTATAAGGTATATAGAATGAGCTGCAGGCTGTGTGTGTGTATAAGGTGTATAGAATGAGTTGCAGGCTGTGTGGGTATATGGTGTTAAGAATGAGCTGCTGGCTGTGTGTGTGTGTATAAGGTGTATAGAATGAGCTGCAGGCTGTGTGTGTATATGGTGTATAGAATGAGCTGCAGGCTGTGTGTGTATAAGGTGTATAGAATGAGCTGCAGGCTGTGTGTATAAGGTGTATAGAATAAGCTGCAGGATGTGTGTATAATGTGTATAGAATGAGCTGCAGGCTGTGTGTGTGTGTGTATAAGGTGTATAGATTGAGTTGCAGGCTGTGTGTATATGGTGTACAGAATGAGCTGCAGGCTGTGTGTGTGTATAAGGTGTATAGAATGAGTGGCAGGCTGTGTGTATATGGTGTACAGAATGAGCTACAGGCTGTGTGTGTATAAGGTGTATAGAATGAGTGGCAGGCTGTGTGTGTATAAGGTGTATAGAATGAGCTGCAGGCTGTGTGTGAATAAGGGGTATAGAATGAGCTGCAGGCTGTGTGTAGAAGATGTATAGAATGAGCTGCAGGCTGTGTGTGTATGTGTATAAGGTATATAGAATGAGCTGCAGGCTGTGTGTGTGTATTAGGTGTATAGAATGAGCTGCAGGCTGTGTGGGTATAAGGTGTAAAGAATGAGCTGCAGGCTGTTTGTGTGTATAAGGTGTATAGAATGAGCGGCAGGCTGTGTGTGTGTATAAGGTGTATAGAATGAGCGGCAGGCTGTGTGTGTATAAGGTGTATAGAATGAGTGGCAGGCTGTGTGTGTGTATAAGGTGTATAGAATGAGCGGCAGGCTGTGTGTGTATAAGGTGTATAGAATGAGCTGCAGGCTGTGTGTATAAGGTGTATAGAATGAGCTGCAGGCTGTGTGTGTGTGTGTGTGTGTTTGTGTATAAGGTATATAGAATGAGCTGCAGGCTGTGTGTATGTATAAGGTGTATAGAATGAGCTGCAGGCTGTGTGTGTATACGGTGTATAGAATGAGCTGCAGGCTGTGTGTGTATAAGGTGTATATAGTGAGCTGCAGGCTGTGTGTGTATAAGATGTATAGAATGAGCTGCAGGCTGTGTGTGTATAAGGTGTATAGAATGAGCTGCAGGCTGTGTGTGTGCATAAGGTATATAGAATGTGCTGCAGGCTGTGTGTGTGTATAAGGTGTATAGAATGAGCTGCAGGCTGTGTGTATGTATAAGGTTTATAGAATGAGCAGCAGGATGTGTGTGTATATGGTGTATAGAATGAGCTGCAGGCTGTGTGTGTATAAGGTGTATAGAATGAGCTGCAGGCTGTGTGTATAAGGTGTATAGAATAAGCTGCAGGCTGTGTGTGTGTATAAGGTGTATAGAATTAGCAGCAGCATGTGTGTATAATGTGTATAGAATGAGCTGCAGGCTGTGTGTGTATAAGGTGTATAGAATGAGTTGCAGGCTGTGTGTATATGGTGTACAGAATGAGCTGCAGGCTGTGTGTGTGTGTATAAGGTGTATAGAATGAGTGGCAGGCTGTGTGTGTATAAGGTGTATAGAATGAGCTGCAGGCTGTGTGTGAATAAGGGGTATAGAATGAGCTGCAGGCTGTGTGTAGAAGATGTATAGAATGAGCTGCAGGCTGTGTGTGTATGTGTATAAGGTATATAGAATGAGCTGCAGGCTGTGTGTGTGTATAAGGTGTATAGAATGAGCTGCAGGCTGTGTGGGTATAAGCTGGAAAGAATGAGCTGCAGGCTGTGTGTGTGTGTATAAGGTGTATAGAATGAGCGGCAGGCTGTGTGTGTGTATAAGGTGTATAGAATGAGCGGCAGACTGTGTGTGTATAAGGTGTATAGAATGAGCGGCAGGCTGTGTGTGTATAAGGTGTATAGAATGAGCTGCAGGCTGTGTGTATAAGGTGTATAGAATGAGCTGTAGGCTGTGTGTGTGTGTGTGTTTGTGTATAAGGTATATAGAATGAGTTGCAGGCTGTGTGTATGTATAAGGTGTATAGAATGAGCGGCAGGCTGTGTGTGTATAAGGTGTATAGAATGAGCTGCAGGCTGTGTGTATAAGGTGTATAGAATGAGCTGCAGGCTGTGTGTGTGTGTGTGTGTGTGTGTGTGTGTGTGTGTGTGTTTGTGTATAAGGTATATAGAATGAGTTGCAGGCTGTGTGTATGTATAAGGTGTATAGAATGAGCGGCAGGCTGTGTGTGTATAAGGTGTATAGAATGAGCTGCAGGCTGTGTGTATAAGGTATATAGAATGAGTTGCAGGCTGTGTGTATGTATAAGGTGTATAGAATGAGCGGCAGGCTGTGTGTGTATAAGGTGTATAGAATGAGCTGCAGGCTGTGTGTATAAGGTGTATAGAATGAGCTGCAGGCTGTGTGTATAAGGTGTATAGAATGAGCTGCAGGCTGTTTGTATAAGGTGTATAGAATGAGCTGCAGGCTGTGTGTGTGTGTGTGTGTGTTTGTGTATAAGGTGTATAGAATGAGCTGCAGGCTGTGTGTGTGTACAAAGGTGTATAGAATGTGCTGCAGGCTGTGTGTGTATAAGGTGTATAGAAAGAGCTGCAGGCTGTGTGTATAAGGTGTATAGAATGAGCTGCAGGCTGTGTGAGTGTTTAAGGTGTATAGAATGAGCTGCAGGCTGTGTGTGTGTATAAGGTGTATAGAATGAGCTTCAGGCTGTGTGTGTGTATAAGTTGTATAGAATGAGCTGCAGGCTGTGTGTGTATAAAGTGTATAGAATGAGCTGCAGGCTGTGTGTGTATAAGTTGTATAGAATGAGCTGCAGGCTGTGTGTGTATAAGGTGTGTAAAATGAGCTGCAGGCTGTGTGTGTATAAGGTGTATAGAATGAGCTGCAGGCTGTGTGTGTGTGGTGTATATAATGAGCTGCAGGCTGTGTGAGTATAAGGTGTATATAATGACCTGCAGGCTGTGTGTGTGTATAAGGTGTATAGAATGAGCTGCAGGTTGTGTGTGTGTATAAGGTGTATAGAATGAGCTGCAGGCTGTGTGTGTATAAGGTGTATAGAATGAGCTGCAGGCTGTGTGTGTGTGGTGTATAGAATGAGCTGCAGGCTGTGTGAGTATAAGGTGTATATAATGACCTGCAGGCTGTGTGTGAATAAGGTGTATAGAAAGAGCTGCTGGCAGTGTGTGTGTATAAGGTGTATAGAATGAGCTGCAGGCTGTGTGTGTATAAGGTGTATAAAATGAGCTGCAGGCTGTGTGTGTATAAGGTGTATAGAATGAGCTGCTGGCTGTGTGTGTGTATAAGGTGTATAGAATGAACTGCAGGCTGTGTGTATGTATAAGGTGTATAGAAGGAGCTGCAGGCTGTGTGTATAAGGTGTATAGAATGAGCTGCAGGCTGTGTGTGTATAAGGTGTATAGAATGAGCTGCAGGCTGTGTGTGTATAAGGTGTATAGAATGAGCTGCAGGCTGTGTGTATGTATAAGGTGTATAGAATGAGCTGCAGGCTGTGTGTGTGTATAAGGTGTATAGAATGAGCTGCAGGCTGTTTGTATAAGGTGTATAGAATGGGCTGCAGGTTGTGTGTGTATAAAGTGTATAGAATGAGCTGCAGGTTGTGTGTGTATAAGATGTATAGAATGAGCTGCAGGCTGTGTGTGTATAAGGTGTATAGAATGAGCTGCAGGCTGTGTGTGTGTATAAGGTTTACAGAATGACCTGCAGGCTGTGTGTATAAAGTGTATAGAATGAGCAGCAGGCTGTGTGTGTGTGTGTTTATAAGGTGTATAGAATGAGTTGCAGGCTGTGTGTATATGGTGTACAGAATGAGCTGCAGGCTGTGTGTGTGTATAAGGTGTATAGAATGAGTGGCATGCTGTGTGTATATGGTGTACAGAATGAGCTACAGGCTGTGTGTGTGTATAAGGTTTATAGAATGAGTGGCAGGCTGTGTGTGTATAAGGTGTATAGAATGAGCTGCAGGCTGTGTGCGAATAAGGGGTATAGAATGAGCTGCAGGCTGTGTGTAGAAGATGTATAGAATGAGCTGCAGGCTGTGTGTGTATGTGTATAAGGTATATAGAATGAGCTGCAGGCTGTGTATAAGGTGTATAGAATGAGCTGCAGGCTGTGTGGGTATAAGGTGTATAGAATGAGCTGTAGGCTGTGTGTGTATAAGGTGTATAGAATGAGCGGCAGGCTGTGTGTATATAAGGTGTATAGAATGAGCTGCAGGCTGTGTGTGTATAAGGTATATAGAATGAGCTGCAGGCTGTGTGTGTGTATAAGGTGTATAGAATGAGTTGCAGGCTGTGTGGGTATATGGTGTAAAGAATGAGCTGCTGGCTGTGTGTGTGTGTATAAGGTGTATAGAATGAGCTGCAGGCTGTGTGTGTATATGGTGTATAGAATGAGCTGCAGGCTGTGTGTGTATAAGGTGTATAGAATGAGCTGCAGGCTGTGTGTATAAGGTGTATAGAATGAGCTGCAGGCTGTGTGTGTGTATAAGTTGTATAGAATGAGCTGCAGGCTGTGTGTGTATAAAGTGTATAGAATGAGCTGCAGGCTGTGTGTGTATAAGGTGTATAGAATGAGCTGCAGGCTGTGTGTGTATAAGGTATGTAAAATGAGCTGCAGGCTGTGTGTGTATAAGGTGTATAGAATGAGCTGCAGGCTGTGTGTGTGTGGTGTATATAATGAGCTGCAGGCTGTGTGAGTATAAGGTGTATATAATGACCTGCAGGCTGTGTGTGTGTATAAGGTGTATAGAATGAGCTGCAGGTTGTGTGTGTGTATAAGGTGTATAGAATGAGCTGCAGGCTGTGTGTGTATAAGGTGTATAGAATGAGCTGCAGGCTGTGTGTGTGTGGTGTATAGAATGAGCTGCAGGCTGTGTGAGTATAAGGTGTATATAATGACCTGCAGGCTGTGTGTGTATAAGGTGTATAGAAAGAGCTGCTGGCAGTGTGTGTGTATAAGGTGTATAGAATGAAGTGCAGGCTGTGTGTGTATAAGGTGTATATAATGAGCTGCAGGCTGTGTGTGTATAAGGTGTATAGAATGAGCTGCTGGCTGTGTGTGTGTATAAGGTGTATAGAATGAACTGTAGGCTGTGTGTATGTATAAGGTGTATAGAAGGAGCTGCAGGCTGTGTGTATAAGGTGTATAGAATGAGCTGCAGGCTGTGTGTGTATAAGGTGTATAGAATGAGCTGCAGGCTGTGTGTGTATAAGGTGTATAGAATGAGCTGCAGGCTGTGTGTATGTATAAGGTGTATAGAATGAGCTGCAGGCTGTGTGTGTATAAGATGTATAGAATGAGCTGCAGGCTGTGTGTGTATAAGGTGTATAGAATGAGCTGCAGGCTGTGTGTGTGTATAAGGTTTATAGAATGAGCTGCAGGCTGTGTGTGTATAAGGTGTATAGAATGAGCTGCAGGCTGTGTGTATGTATAAGGTGTATAGAATGAGCTGCAGGCTGTGTGTGTGTATAAGGTGTATAGAATGAGCTGCAGGCTGTTTGTATAAGGTGTATAGAATGGGCTGCAGGTTGTGTGTGTATAAAGTGTATAGAATGAGCTGCAGGTTGTGTGTGTATAAGATGTATAGAATGAGCTGCAGGCTGTGTGTGTATAAGGTGTATAGAATGAGCTGCAGGCTGTGTGTGTGTATAAGGTTTACAGAATGAACTGCAGGCTGTGTGTATAAAGTGTATAGAATGAGCAGCAGGCTGTGTGTGTGTGTGTTTATAAGGTGTATAGAATGAGTTGCAGGCTGTGTGTATATGGTGTACAGAATGAGCTGCAGGCTGTGTGTGTGTATAAGGTGTATAGAATGAGTGGCATGCTGTGTGTATATGGTGTACAGAATGAGCTACAGGCTGTGTGTGTGTATAAGGTTTATAGAATGAGTGGCAGGCTGTGTGTGTATAAGGTGTATAGAATGAGCTGCAGGCTGTGTGCGAATAAGGGGTATAGAATGAGCTGCAGGCTGTGTGTAGAAGATGTATAGAATGAGCTGCAGGCTGTGTGTGTATGTGTATAAGGTATATAGAATGAGCTGCAGGCTGTGTATAAGGTGTATAGAATGAGCTGCAGGCTGTGTGGGTATAAGGTGTATAGAATGAGCTGTAGGCTGTGTGTGTATAAGGTGTATAGAATGAGCGGCAGGCTGTGTGTGTATAAGGTGTATAGAATGAGCTGCAGGCTGTGTGTGTATAAGGTATATAGAATGAGCTGCAGGCTGTGTGTGTGTATAAGGTGTATAGAATGAGTTGCAGGCTGTGTGGGTATATGGTGTAAAGAATGAGCTGCTGGCTGTGTGTGTGTATAAGGTGTATAGAATGAGCTGCAGGCTGTGTGTGTATATGGTGTATAGAATGAGCTGCAGGCTGTGTGTGTATAAGGTGTATAGAATGAGCTGCAGGCTGTGTGTATAAGGTGTATAGAATGAGCTGCAGGCTGTGTGTGTGTATAAGTTGTATAGAATGAGCTGCAGGCTGTGTGTGTATAAAGTGTATAGAATGAGCTGCAGGCTGTGTGTGTATAAGGTGTATAGAATGAGCTGCAGGCTGTGTGTGTATAAGGTATGTAAAATGAGCTGCAGGCTGTGTGTGTATAAGGTGTATAGAATGAGCTGCAGGCTGTGTGTGTGTGGTGTATATAATGAGCTGCAGGCTGTGTGAGTATAAGGTGTATATAATGACCTGCAGGCTGTGTGTGTGTATAAGGTGTATAGAATGAGCTGCAGGTTGTGTGTGTGTATAAGGTGTATAGAATGAGCTGCAGGCTGTGTGTGTATAAGGTGTATAGAATGAGCTGCAGGCTGTGTGTGTGTGGTGTATAGAATGAGCTGCAGGCTGTGTGAGTATAAGGTGTATATAATGACCTGCAGGCTGTGTGTGTATAAGGTGTATAGAAAGAGCTGCTGGCAGTGTGTGTGTATAAGGTGTATAGAATGAACTGCAGGCTGTGTGTGTATAAGGTGTATATAATGAGCTGCAGGCTGTGTGTGTATAAGGTGTATAGAATGAGCTGCTGGATGTGTGTGTGTATAAGGTGTATAGAATGAACTGTAGGCTGTGTGTATGTATAAGGTGTATAGAAGGAGCTGCAGGCTGTGTGTATAAGGTGTAT
This sequence comes from Taudactylus pleione, assembly GCA_031769625.1. Classification (NCBI taxonomy): domain Eukaryota; kingdom Metazoa; phylum Chordata; class Amphibia; order Anura; family Myobatrachidae; genus Taudactylus; species Taudactylus pleione. Next base: position 141,222 of record JAUIMM010001745.1, on the reverse strand, counting down.
AGAATGAGCTGCAGGCTGTGTGTGTATAAGATGTATAGAATGAGCTGCAGGCTGTGTGTGTATAAGGTGTATAGAATGAGCTGCAGGCTGTGTGTGTATAAGGTTTATAGAATGACCTGCAGGCTGTGTGTATAAAGTGTATAGAATGAGCAGCAGGCTGTGTGTGTGTGTGTTTATAAGGTGTATAGAATGAGTTGCAGGCTGTGTGTATATGGTGTACAGAATGAGCTGCAGGCTGTGTGTGTGTATAAGGTGTATAGAATGAGTGGCATGCTGTGTGTATATGGTGTACAGAAAGAGCTACAGGCTGTGTGTGTGTATAAGGTGTATAGAATGAGTGGCAGGCTGTGTGTGTATAAGGTGTATAGAATGAGCTGCAGGCTGTGTGCGAATAAGGGGTATAGAATGAGCTGCAGGCTGTGTGTAGAAGATGTATAGAATGAGCTGCAGGCTGTGTGTGTATGTGTATAAGGTATATAGAATGAGCTGCAGGCTGTGTATAAGGTGTATGGAATGAGCTGCAGGCTGTGTGGGTATAAGGTGTATAGAATGAGCTGTAGGCTGTGTGTGTATAATGTGTATAGAATGAGCGGCAGGCTGTGTGTGTATAAGGTGTATAGAATGAGCTGCAGGCTGTGTGTGTATAAGGTATATAGAATGAGCTGCAGGCTGTGTGTGTGTATAAGGTGTATAGAATGAGTTGCAGGCTGTGTGGGTATATGGTGTAAAGAATGAGCTGCTGGCTGTGTGTGTGTGTATAAGGTGTATAGAATGAGCTGCAGGCTGTGTGTGTATATGGTGTATAGAATGAGCTGCAGGCTGTGTGTGTATAAGGTGTATAGAATGAGCTGCAGGCTGTGTGTATAAGGTGTATAGAATAAGCTGCAGGATGTGTGTATAATGTGTATAGAATGAGCTGCAGGCTGTGTGTGTGTGTGTATAAGGTGTATAGAATGAGTTGCAGGCTGTGTGTATATGGTGTAAAGAATGAGCTGCAGGCTGTGTGTGTGTATAAGGTGTATAGAATGAGTGGCAGGCTGTGTGTATATGGTGTACAGAATGAGCTACAGGCTGTGTGTGTGTATAAGGTGTATAGAATGAGTGGCAGGCTGTGTGTGTATAAGGTGTATAGAATGAGCTGCAGGCTGTGTGTGAATAAGGGGTATAGAATGAGCTGCAGGCTGTGTGTAGAAGATGTATAGAATGAGCTGCAGGCTGTGTGTGTATGTGTATAAGGTATATAGAATGAGCTGCAGGCTGTGTGTGTGTATAAGGTGTAGAGAATGAGCTGCAGGCTGTGTGTATGTATAAGGTGTATAGAATGAGCTGCAGGCTGTGTGTGTGTATAAGGTGTATAGAATGAGCAGCAGGCTGTGTGTGTATAAGGTGTATAGAATGAGCTGCAGGCTGTGTGTGAATAAGGGGTATAGAATGAGCTGCAGGCTGTGTGTGAATAAGGTGTATAGAATGAGCTGCAGGCTGTGTGTGAATAAGGGGTATAGAATGAGCTGCAGGCTGTGTGTAGAAGATGTATAGAATGAGCTGCAGGCTGTGTCTGTATGTGTATAAGGTGTATAGAATGAGCTGCAGGCTGTGTGTGTGTATAAGGTGTAGAGAATGAGCTGCAGGCTGTGTGTGTGTATAAGGTATATAGAATGAGCTGCAGGCTTTGTGTATGTATAAGGTGTATAGAATGAGCTGCAGGCTGTGTGTGTGTATAAGGTGTACAGAATGAGCAGCAGGCTGTGTGTGTGTATAAGGTGTATAGAATGAGCTGCAGGCTGTGTGTATAAGGTGTATAGAATGAGCTGCAGGCTGTGTGTGTGTGTGTGTGTTTGTGTATAAGGTATATAGAATGAGCTGCAGGCTGTATGTATGTATAAAGTGTAAAGAATGAGCTGCAGGCTGTTTGTGTGTATAAGGTGTATAGAATGAGCGGCAGGCTGTGTGTGTATAAGGTGTATAGAATGAGCGGCAGGCTGTGTGTGTATAAGGTGTATAGAATGAGCGGCAGGCTGTGTGTGTGTATAAGGTGTATAGAATGAGCGGCAGGCTGTGTGTGTATAAGGTGTATAGAATGAGCTGCAGGCTGTGTGTATAAGGTGTATAGAATGAGCTGCAGGCTGTGTGTGTGTGTGTGTGTGTTTGTGTATAAGGTATATAGAATGAGCTGCAGGCTGTATGTATGTATAAGGTGTATAGAATGAGCTGCAGGCTGTGTGTGTATACGGTGTATAGAATGAGCTGCAGGCTGTGTGTGTGTATAAGGTGTATAGAATGAGCTGCAGGCTGTGTGTGTATAAGGTGTATATAATGAGCTGCAGGCTGTGTGTGTATAAGGTGTATAGAATGAGCTGCTGGCTGTGTGTGTATAAGGTGTATAGAATGAACTGCAGGCTGTGTGTATGTATAAGGTGTATAGAAGGAGCTGCAGGCTGTGTGTATAAGGTGTATAGAATGAGCTGCAGGCTGTGTGTATAAGGTGTATAGAATGAGCTGCAGGCTGTGTGTGTATAAGGTATATAGAATGAGCTGCAGGCTGTGTGTATGTATAAGGTGTATAGAATGAGCTGCAGGCTGTGTGTGTGTATAAGGTGTATAGAATGAGCTGCAGGCTGTTTGTATAAAGTGTATAGAATGGGCTGCAGGTTGTGTGTGTATAAAGTGTATAGAATGAGCTGCAGGTTGTGTGTGTATAAGATGTATAGAATGAGCTGCAGGCTGTGTGTGTATAAGGTGTATAGAATGAGCTGCAGGCTGTGTGTGTGTATAAGGTTTATAGAATGACCTGCAGGCTGTGTGTATAAAGTGTATAGAATGAGCAGCAGGCTGTGTGTGTGTGTGTTTATAAGGTGTATAGAATGAGTTGCAGGCTGTGTGTATATGGTGTACAGAATGAGCTGCAGGCTGTGTGTGTGTATAAGGTGTATAGAATGAGTGGCATGCTGTGTGTATATGGTGTACAGAATGAGCTACAGGCTGTGTGTGTGTATAAGGTGTATAGAATGAGTGGCAGGCTGTGTGTGTATAAGGTGTATAGAATGAGCTGCAGGCTGTGTGCGAATAAGGGGTATAGAATGAGCTGCAGGCTGTGTGTAGAAGATGTATAGAATGAGCTGCAGGCTGTGTGTGTATGTGTATAAGGTATATAGAATGAGCTGCAGGCTGTGTATAAGGTGTATAGAATGAGCTGCAGGCTGTGTGGGTATAAGGTGTATAGAATGAGCTGTAGGCTGTGTGTGTATAAGGTGTATAGAATGAGCGGCAGGCTGTGTGTGTATAAGGTGTATAGAATGAGTTGCAGGCTGTGTGTGTATAAGGTATATAGAATGAGCTGCAGGCTGTGTGTGTGTATAAGGTGTATAGAATGAGTTGCAGGCTGTGTGGGTATATGGTGTAAAGAATGAGCTGCTGGCTGTGTGTGTGTATAAGGTGTATAGAATGAGCTGCAGGCTGTGTGTGTATATGGTGTATAGAATGAGCTGCAGGCTGTGTGTGTATAAGGTGTATAGAATGAGCTGCAGGCTGTGTGTATAAGGTGTATAGAATAAGCTGCAGGATGTGTGTATAATGTGTATAGAATGAGCTGCAGGCTGTGTGTGTGTATAAGGTGTATAGAATGAGTTGCAGGCTGTGTGTGTGTATAAGGTGTATAGAATGAGTGGCAGGCTGTGTGTATATGGTGTACAGAATGAGCTACAGGCTGTGTGTGTGTATAAGGTGTATAGAATGAGTGGCAGGCTGTGTGTGTATAAGGTGTATAGAATGAGCTGCAGGCTGTGTGTGAATAAGGGGTATAGAATGAGCTGCAGGCTGTGTGTAGAAGATGTATAGAATGAGCTGCAGGCTGTGTGTGTATGTGTATAAGGTATATAGAATGAGCTGCAGGCTGTGTGTGTGTATAAGGTGTAGAGAATGAGCTGCAGGCTGTGTGTGTGTATAAGGTATATAGAATGAGCTGCAGGCTGTGTGTATGTATAAGGTGTATAGAATGAGCTGCAGGCTGTGTGTGTGTATAAGGTGTATAGAATGAGCAGCAGGCTGTGTGTGTGTATAAGGTGTATAGAATGAGCTGCAGGCTGTGTGGGTATAAGGTGTAAAGAATGAGCTGCAGGCTGTTTGTGTGTATAAGGTGTATAGAATGAGCGGCAGGCTGTGTGTGTGTATAAGGTGTATAGAATGAGCGGCAGGCTGTGTGTGTATAAGGTGTATAGAATGAGCGGCAGGCTGTGTGTGTGTATAAGGTGTATAGAATGAGCGGCAGGCTGTGTGTGTATAAGGTGTATAGAATGAGCTGCAGGCTGTGTGTATAAGGTGTATAGAATGAGCTGCAGGCTGTGTGTGTGTGTGTGTGTGTTTGTGTATAAGGTATATAGAATGAGCTGCAGGCTGTATGTATGTATAAGGTGTATAGAATGAGCTGCAGGCTGTGTGTGTATACGGTGTATAGAATGAGCTGCAGGCTGTGTGTGTATAAGGTGTATATAGTGAGCTGCAGGCGGTGTGTGTATAAGGTGTATAGAATGAGCTGCAGGCTGTGTGTGTGTATAAGGTGTATAGAATGAGCTGCAGGCTGTGTGTGTATAAAGTGTATAGAATGAGCTGCAGGCTGTGTGTGTATAAGATGTATAGAATGAGCTGCAGGCTGTGTGTGTATAAGGTGTATAGAATGAGCTGCAGGCTGTGTGTGTGTATAAGGTATATAGAATGTGCTGGAGGCTGTGTGTGTGTATAAGGTGTATAGAATGAGCTGCAGACTGTGTGTGTGTATAAGGTTTATAGAATGAGCAGCAGGATGTGTGTGTATATGGTGTATAGAATGAGCTGCAGGCTGTGTGTGTATAAGGTGTATAGAATGAGCTGCAGGCTGTGTGTATAAGGTGTATAGAATAAGCTGCAGGCTGTGTGTGTATAAGGTGTATAGAATTAGCAGCAGGATGTGTATAATGTGTATAGAATGAGCTGCAGGCTGTGTGTGTGTGTGTATAAGGTGTATAGAATGAGTTGCAGGCTGTGTGTATATGGTGTACAGAATGAGCTGCAGGCTGTGTGTGTGTGTATAAGGTGTATAGAATGAGTGGCAGGCTGTGTGTGTATAAGGTGTATAGAATGAGCTGCAGGCTGTGTGTGAATAAGGGGTATAGAATGAGCTGCAGGCTGTGTGTAGAAGATGTATAGAATGAGCTGCAGGCTGTGTGTGTATGTGTATAAGGTATATAGAATGAGCTGCAGGCTGTGTGTGTGTATAAGGTGTATAGAATGAGCTGCAGGCTGTGTGGGTATAAGCTGTAAAGAATAAGCTGCAGGCTGTGTGTGTGTGTATAAGGTGTATAGAATGAGCGGCAGGCTGTGTGTGTGTATAAGGTGTATAGAATGAGCGGCAGGCTGTGTGTGTATAAGGTGTATAGAATGAGCGGCAGGCTGTGTGTGTATAAGGTGTATAGAATGAGCTGCAGGCTGTGTGTATAAGGTGTATAGAATGAGCTGTAGGCTGTGTGTGTGTGTGTGCGTGTGTTTGTGTATAAGGTATATAGAATGAGTTGCAGGCTGTGTGTATGTATAAGGTGTATAGAATGAGCGGCAGGCTGTGTGTGTATAAGGTGTATAGAATGAGCTGCAGGCTGTGTGTATAAGGTGTATAGAATGAGCTGTAGGCTGTGTGTGTGTGTGTGTGTTTGTGTATAAGGTGTATAGAATGAGCTGCAGGCTGTGTGTGTGTACAAAGGTGTATAGAATGTGCTGCAGGCTGTGTGTGTATAAGGTGTATAGAAAGAGCTGCAGGCTGTGTGTATAAGGTGTATAGAATGAGCTGCAGGCTGTGTGAGTGTATAAGGTGTATAGAATGAGCTGCAGGCTGTGTGTGTGTATAAGGTGTATAGAATGAGCTTCAGGCTGTGTGTGTGTATAAGTTGTATAGAATGAGTTACAGGCTGTGTGTGTATAAAGTGTATAGAATAAGCTGCAGGCTGTGTGTGTATAAGGTGTATAGAATGAGCTGCAGGCTGTGTATAAGGTGTATATAGTGAACTGCAGGCGGTGTGTGTATAAGGTGTATAGAATGAGCTGCAGGCTGTGTGTGTGTATAAGGTGTATAGAATGAGCTGCAGGCTGTGTGTGTATAAAGTGTATAGAATGAGCTGCAGGCTGTGTGTGTATAAGATGTATAGAATGAGCTGCAGGCTGTGTGTGTATAAGGTGTATAGAATGAGCTGCAGGCTGTGTGTGTGTATAAGGTATATAGAATGTGCTGCAGGCTGTGTGTGTGTATAAGGTGTATAGAATGAGCTGCAGACTGTGTGTGTGTTTAAGGTTTATAGAATGAGCAGCAGGATGTGTGTGTATATGGTGTATAGAATGAGCTGCAGGCTGTGTGTGTATAAGGTGTATAGAATGAGCTGCAGGCTGTGTGTATAAGGTGTATAGAATAAGCTGCAGGCTGTGTGTGTATAAGGTGTATAGAATTAGCAGCAGGATGTGTATAATGTGTATAGAATGAGCTGCAGGCTGTGTGTGTGTGTGTATAAGGTGTATAGAATGAGTTGCAGGCTGTGTGTATATGGTGTACAGAATGAGCTGCAGGCTGTGTGTGTGTGTATAAGGTGTATAGAATGAGTGGCAGGCTGTGTGTGTATAAGGTGTATAGAATGAGCTGCAGGCTGTGTGTGAATAAGGGGTATAGAATGAGCTGCAGGCTGTGTGTAGAAGATGTATAGAATGAGCTGCAGGCTGTGTGTGTATGTTTATAAGGTATATAGAATGAGCTGCAGGCTGTGTGTGTGTATAAGGTGTATAGAATGAGCTGCAGGCTGTGTGGGTATAAGCTGTAAAGAATGAGCTGCAGGCTGTGTGTGTGTGTATAAGGTGTATAGAATGAGCGGAAGGCTGTGTGTGTGTATAAGGTGTATAGAATGAGCGGCAGGCTGTGTGTGTATAAGGTGTATAGAATGAGCGGCAGGCTATGTGTGTATAAGGTGTATAGAATGAGCTGCAGGCTGTGTGTATAAGGTGTATAGAATGAGCTGTAGGCTGTGTGTGTGTGTGTGCGTGTGTTTGTGTATAAGGTATATAGAATGAGTTGCAGGCTGTGTGTATGTATAAGGTGTATAGAATGAGCGGCAGGCTGTGTGTGTATAAGGTGTATAGAATGAGCTGCAGGCTGTGTGTATAAGGTGTATAGAATGAGCTGTAGGCTGTGTGTGTGTGTGTGTGTGTTTGTGTATAAGGTGTATAGAATGAGCTGCAGGCTGTGTGTGTGTACAAAGGTGTATAGAATGTGCTGCAGGCTGTGTGTGTATAAGGTGTATAGAAAGAGCTGCAGGCTGTGTGTATAAGGTGTATAGAATGAGCTGCAGGCTGTGTGAGTGTATAAGGTGTATAGAATGAGCTGCAGGCTGTGTGTGTGTATAAGGTGTATAGAATGAGCTTCAGGCTGTGTGTGTGTATAAGTTGTATAGAATGAGTTACATGCTGTGTGTGTATAAAGTGTATAGAATAAGCTGCAGGCTGTGTGTGTATAAGGTGTATAGAATGAGCTGCAGGCTGTGTATAAGGTGTATAGAATGAGCTGCAGGCTGTGTGTGTATAAGGTGTATAGAATTAGCTGCAGGCTATGTGTGTGTATAAGGTATATAGAATGAGCTGCAGGCTGTGTGTGTATAAGGTGTATAGAATGAGCTGCAGGCTGTGTGTGTATAAGGTGTATAGAATGAGCAGTAGACTGTGTGTGTATAAGGTGTATAGAATGAGCTGCATGCTGTGTGTGTGTATAAGGTGTATAGAATGAGCTGCAGGCAGTGTGTGTGTATAAGGTGTAGAGAATGAGCTGCAGGCTGTGTGTGTGTATAAGGTGTATAGAATGAGCTGCAGGCTGTGTGTGTATAAGGTGTATAGAATGAGCTGCAGGCTGTGTGTATAAGGTGTATAGAATGACCTGCAGGCTGTGTGTGTGTATAAGGTGTATAGAATGAGCTGCAGGCTGTGTGTGTATAAGGTGTATAGAATGAGCAGCAGGCTGTGTGTGTGTATAAGGTGTGTAGAATGAGCTGCAGGCTGAGTGTGTGTATAAGGTGTATAGAATGAGCTGCAGGATGTGTGTGTGTATAAGGTGTAGAGAATTGAGCTGCAGGCTGTGTGTGTGTGTATAAGATGTATAGAATGAGCTGCAGGCTATGTGTGTGTATAAGGTGTATAGAATGAGCTGCAGGCTGTGTGTGTATAAGGTGTATAGAATGAGCTGCAGGCTGTGTGTGTATAAGGTGTATAAGAATGAGCAGTAGACTGTGTGTGTATAAGGTGTATAGAATGAGCTGCAGGCTGTGTGTGTGTATAAGGTGTATAGAATGAGCTGCAGGCTGTGTGTGTATAAGGTGTATAGAATGAGCTGCAGGCTGTGTGAGTATAAGGTGTATAGAATGAGCTGCAGGCTGTGTGTGTATAAGGTGTATAGAATGAGCTGCAGGCTGTGTGTGTATACAGGTGTATATAATTTACTAGCAGGCTATGTGTATAAGGTGTATAGAATGAGCTGCAGGCTGTGGTGTGTGTGTATAAGGTGTATAGAATGAGCTGCAGGCTGTCTGTGTGTAAAAGGTGTATAGAATGAGCTGCAGCCTGTGTGTGTTTAAGGTGTATAGAATGAGCTGCAGGCTGTGTGTGTATTAGGTGTATAGAATGAGCTGCAGGCTGTGTGTGTATAAGGTATAGAATGAGCTGCAGGCTGCTGTGTCGTGTGTATAAGTGTATAGAATGAGCTGCAGGCTGTGTGTGTATAAGGTGTATAGAACAGAGCTGCAGGCTGTGTGTGTATAAGGTGTATAGAATGAGCTGCAGGCTTTGTGTGTGTACAAAGGTGTATAGAATGAGCTGCAGGCCTGTGTGTGTATAAGGTGTATAGAATGAGCTGCAGGCTGTGTGTGTGTATAAGGTGTATAGAGTGAGCTGCAGGCTGTGTGTGTGTATAAGTTGTATAAAATGAGCTTCAGGCTGTGTGTGTGTATAAGTGTATAGAATGAGCTGCAGGCTGTGTGTGTGTATAAAGTGTATAGAATGAGCTGCAGGCGGTGTGTGTGTATAAGGTGTATAGAAAATGAGCTGCAGGCTGTGTATGTATAAAGTGTATAGAATGAGCTGCGGGTGTGTGTATAAGGTGTATAGAATGAGCTGCAGGCTGTGTCCTAATGTGTATAGAATGAGCTGCAGGCTGTGTGTATACAGGTGTATAGAATAAGCTGCAAGATGTGTGTATAATGTGTATAGAATGAGCTGCAGGCTGTGTGTGTGTGTGTGTGTGTGTATAAGGTGTATAGAATGAGTTGCAGGCTGTGTGTATATGGTGTACAGAATGAGCTGCAGGCTGTGTGTGTGTATAAGGTGTATAGAATGAGTGGCAGGCTGTGTGTATATGGTGTACAGAATGAGCTACAGGCTGTGTGTGTGTATAAGGTGTATAGAATGAGTGGCAGGCTGTGTGTGTATAAGGTGTACTAGAATGAGCTGCAGGCTGTGTGTGAATAAGGGGTATAGAATGTGCTGCAGGCTGTGTGTAGAAGATGTATAGAATGAGCTGCAGGCTGTGTGTGTATGTGTATAAGGTATATAGAATGAGCTGCAGGCTGTGTGTGTGTATAAGGTGTAGAGAATGAGCTGCAGGCTGTGTGTATGTATAAGGTGTATAGAATGAGCTGCAGGCTGTGTGTGTGTATAAGGTGTATAGAATGAGCAGCAGGCTGTGTGTGTATAAGGTGTATAGAATGAGCTGCAGGCTGTGCGTGAATAAGGGGTATAGAATGAGCTGCAGGCTGTGTGTGAATAAGGTGTATAGAATGAGCTGCAGGCTGTGTGTGAATAAGGGGTATAGAATGAGCTGCAGGCTGTGTGTAGAAGATGTATAGAATGAGCTGCAGGCTGTGTCTGTATGTGTATAAGGTATATAGAATGAGCTGCAGGCTGTGTGTGTGTATAAGGTGTAGAGAATGAGCTGCAGGCTGTGTGTGTGTATAAGGTATATAGAATGAGCTGCAGGCTGTGTGTATGTATAAGGTGTATAGAATGAGCTGCAGGCTGTGTGTGTGTGTAAGGTGTATAGAATGAGCAGCAGGCTGTGTGTGAGTATAAGGTGTATAGAATGAGCTGCAGGCTGTGTGGGTATAAGGTGTAAAGAATGAGCTGCAGGCTGTTTGTGTGTATAAGGTGTATAGAATGAGCGGCAGGCTGTGTGTGTGTATAAGGTGTATAGAATGAGCGGCAGGCTGTGTGTGTATAAGGTGTATAGAATGAGCGGCAGGCTGTGTGTGTGTATAAGGTGTATAGAATGAGCGGCAGGCTTTGTGTGTATAATGTGTATAGAATGAGCTGCAGGCTGTGTGTATAAGGTGTATAGAATGAGCTGCAGGCTGTGTGTGTGTGTGTGTGTGTGTTTGTGTATAAGGTATATAGAATGAGCTGCAGGCTGTATGTATGTATAAGGTGTATAGAATGAGCTGCAGGCTGTGTGTGTATACGGTGTATAGAATGAGCTGCAGGCGGTGTGTGTATAAGGTGTATAGAATGAGCTGCAGGCTGTGTGTGTGTATAAGGAGTATAGAATGAGCTGCAGGCTGTGTGTGTATAAAGTGTATAGAAATGAGCTGCAGGCTGTGTGTATAAGATGTATAGAAGAGCTGCAGGCTGTGTGTGTATAAGGTGTATAGAATGAGCTGCAGGCTGTGTGTGTGTATAAGGTATATAGAATGTGCTGCAGGCTGTGTGTGTATAAGGTGTATAGAATGAGCTGCAGACTGTGTGTGTGTATAAGGTTTATAGAATGAGCAGCAGGATGTGTGTGTATATGGTGTATAGAATGAGCTGCAGGCTGTGTGTGTATAAGGTGTATAGAATGAGCTGCAGGCTGTGTGTATAAGGTGTATAGAATAAGCTGCAGGCTGTGTGTGTATAAGGTGTATAGAATTAGCAGCAGGATGTGTATAATGTGTATAGAATGAGCTGCAGGCTGTGTGTATATGGTGTACAGAATGAGCTGCAGGCTGTGTGTGTGTGTATAAGGTGTATAGAATGAGTGCCAGGCTGTGTGTGTATAAGGTGTATAGAATGAGCTGCAGGCTGTGTGTGAATAAGGGGTATAGAATGAGCTGCAGGCTGTGTGTAGAAGATGTATAGAATGAGCTGCAGGCTGTGTGTGTATGTGTATAAGGTATATAGAATGAGCTGCAGGCTGTGTGTGTGTATAAGGTGTATAGAATGAGCTGCAGGCTGTGTGGGTATGGTGTACAGAATGAGCTGCAGGCTGTGTGTGTGTGTATAAGGTGTATAGAATGAGTGCCAGGCTGTGTGTGTATAAGGTGTATAGAATGAGCTGCAGGCTGTGTGTGAATAAGGGGTATAGAATGAGCTGCAGGCTGTGTGTAGAAGATGTATAGAATGAGCTGCAGGCTGTGTGTGTATGTGTATAAGGTATATAGAATGAGCTGCAGGCTGTGTGTGTGTATAAGGTGTATAGAATGAGCTGCAGGCTGTGTGGGTATAAGCTGTAAAGAATGAGCTGCAGGCTGTGTGTGTGTGTATAAAGTGTATAGAATGAGCGGCAGGCTGTGTGTGTGTATAAGGTGTATAGAATGAGCGGCAGGCTGTGTGTGTATAAGGTGTATAGAATGAGCGGCAGGCTGTGTGTGTATAAGGTGTATAGAATGAGCTGCAGGCTGTGTGTATAAGGTGTATAGAATGAGCTGTAGGCTGTGTGTGTGTGTGCGTGTGTTTGTGTATAAGGTATATAGAATGAGTTGCAGGCTGTGTGTATGTATAAGGTGTATAGAATGAGCGGCAGGCTGTGTGTGTATAAGGTGTATAGAATGAGCTGCAGGCTGTGTGTATAAGGTGTATAGAATGAGCTGTAGGCTGTGTGTGTGTGTGTGTGTTTGTGTATAAGGTGTATAGAATGAGCTGCAGGCTGTGTGTGTGTACAAAGGTGTATAGAATGTGCTGCAGGCTGTGTGTGTCTAAGGTGTATAGAAAGAGCTGCAGGCTGTGTGTATAAGGTGTATAGAATGAGCTGCAGGCTGTGTGAGTGTATAAGGTGTATAGAATGAGCTGCAGGCTGTGTGTGTGTATAAGGTGTATAGAATGAGCTTCAGGCTGTGTGTGTGTATAAGTTGTATAGAATGAGTTACAGGCTGTGTGTGTATAAAGTGTATAGAATAAGCTGCAGGCTGTGTGTGTATAAGGTGTATAGAATGAGCTGCAGGCTGTGTATAAGGTGTATAGAATGAGCTGCAGGCTGTGTGTGTATAAGGTGTATAGAATGAGCTGCAGGCTATGTGTGTGTATAAGGTATATAGAATGAGCTGCAGGCTGTGTGTGTATAAGGTGTATAGAATGAGCTGCAGGCTGTGTGTGTATAAGGTGTATAGAATGAGCAGTAGACTGTGTGTGTATAAGGTGTATAGAATGAGCTGAAGGCTGTGTGTGTGTATAAGGTGTATAGAATGAGCTGCAGGCAGTGTGTGTGTATAAGGTGTAGAGAATGAGCTGCAGGCTGTGTGTGAATAAGGTGTATAGAATGAGCTGCAGGCTGTGTGTGAATAAGGGGTATAGAATGAGCTGCAGGCTGTGTGTAGAAGATGTATAGAATGAGCTGCAGGCTGTGTCTGTATGTGTATAAGGTATATAGAATGAGCTGCAGGCTGTGTGTGTGTATAAGGTGTAGAGAATGAGCTGCAGGCTGTGTGTGTGTATAAGGTATATAGAATGAGCTGCAGGCTGTGTGTATGTATAAGGTGTATAGAATGAGCTGCAGGCTGTGTGTGTGTATAAGGTGTATAGAATGAGCAGCAGGCTGTGTGTGAGTATAAGGTGTATAGAATGAGCTGCAGGCTGTGTGGGTATAAGGTGTAAAGAATGAGCTGCAGGCTGTTTGTGTGTATAAGGTGTATAGAATGAGCGGCAGGCTGTGTGTGTGTATAAGGTGTATAGAATGAGCGGCAGGCTGTGTGTGTATAAGGTGTATAGAATGAGCGGCAGGCTGTGTGTGTGTATAAGGTGTATAGAATGAGCGGCAGGCTTTGTGTGTATAATGTGTATAGAATGAGCTGCAGGCTGTGTGTATAAGGTGTATAGAATGAGCTGCAGGCTGTGTGTGTGTGTGTGTGTGTGTGTTTGTGTATAAGGTATATAGAATGAGCTGCAGGCTGTATGTATGTATAAGGTGTATAGAATGAGCTGCAGGCTGTGTGTGTATACGGTGTATAGAATGAGCTGCAGGCTGTGTGTGTATAAGGTGTATATAGTGAGCTGCAGGCGGTGTGTGTATAAGGTGTATAGAATGAGCTGCAGGCTGTGTGTGTGTATAAGGTGTATAGAATGAGCTGCAGGCTGTGTGTGTATAAAGTGTATAGAATGAGCTGCAGGCTGTGTGTGTATAAGATGTATAGAAGGAGCTGCAGGCTGTGTGTGTATAAGGTGTATAGAATGAGCTGCAGGCTGTGTGTGTGTATAAGGTATATAGAATGTGCTGCAGGCTGTGTGTGTATAAGGTGTATAGAATGAGCTGCAGACTGTGTGTGTGTATAAGGTTTATAGAATGAGCAGCAGGATGTGTGTGTATATGGTGTATAGAATGAGCTGCAGGCTGTGTGTGTATAAGGTGTATAGAATGAGCTGCAGGCTGTGTGTATAAGGTGTATAGAATAAGCTGCAGGCTGTGTGTGTATAAGGTGTATAGAATTAGCAGCAGGATGTGTATAATGTGTATAGAATGAGCTGCAGGCTGTGTGTATATGGTGTACAGAATGAGCTGCAGGCTGTGTGTGTGTGTATAAGGTGTATAGAATGAGTGCCAGGCTGTGTGTGTATAAGGTGTATAGAATGAGCTGCAGGCTGTGTGTGAATAAGGGGTATAGAATGAGCTGCAGGCTGTGTGTAGAAGATGTATAGAATGAGCTGCAGGCTGTGTGTGTATGTGTATAAGGTATATAGAATGAGCTGCAGGCTGTGTGTGTGTATAAGGTGTATAGAATGAGCTGCAGGCTGTGTGGGTATGGTGTACAGAATGAGCTGCAGGCTGTGTGTGTGTGTATAAGGTGTATAGAATGAGTGCCAGGCTGTGTGTGTATAAGGTGTATAGAATGAGCTGCAGGCTGTGTGTGAATAAGGGGTATAGAATGAGCTGCAGGCTGTGTGTAGAAGATGTATAGAATGAGCTGCAGGCTGTGTGTGTATGTGTATAAGGTATATAGAATGAGCTGCAGGCTGTGTGTGTGTATAAGGTGTATAGAATGAGCTGCAGGCTGTGTGGGTATAAGCTGTAAAGAATGAGCTGCAGGCTGTGTGTGTGTGTATAAAGTGTATAGAATGAGCGGCAGGCTGTGTGTGTGTATAAGGTGTATAGAATGAGCGGCAGGCTGTGTGTGTATAAGGTGTATAGAATGAGCGGCAGGCTGTGTGTGTATAAGGTGTATAGAATGAGCTGCAGGCTGTGTGTATAAGGTGTATAGAATGAGCTGTAGGCTGTGTATGTGTGTGCGTGTGTTTGTGTATAAGGTATATAGAATGAGTTGCAGGCTGTGTGTATGTATAAGGTGTATAGAATGAGCGGCAGGCTGTGTGTGTATAAGGTGTATAGAATGAGCTGCAGGCTGTGTGTATAAGGTGTATAGAATGAGCTGTAGGCTGTGTGTGTGTGTGTGTGTGTTTGTGTATAAGGTGTATAGAATGAGCTGCAGGCTGTGTGTGTGTACAAAGGTGTATAGAATGTGCTGCAGGCTGTGTGTGTATAAGGTGTATAGAAAGAGCTGCAGGCTGTGTGTATAAGGTGTATAGAATGAGCTGCAGGCTGTGTGAGTGTATAAGGTGTATAGAATGAGCTGCAGGCTGTGTGTGTGTATAAGGTGTATAGAATGAGCTTCAGGCTGTGTGTGTGTATAAGTTGTATAGAATGAGTTACAGGCTGTGTGTGTATAAAGTGTATAGAATAAGCTGCAGGCTGTGTGTGTATAAGGTGTATAGAATGAGCTGCAGGCTGTGTATAAGGTGTATAGAATGAGCTGCAGGCTGTGTGTGTATAAGGTGTATAGAATGAGCTGCAGGCTATGTGTGTGTATAAGGTATATAGAATGAGCTGCAGGCTGTGTGTGTATAAGGTGTATAGAATGAGCTGCAGGCTGTGTGTGTATAAGGTGTATAGAATGAGCAGTAGACTGTGTGTGTATAAGGTGTATAGAATGAGCTGCAGGCTGTGTGTGTGTATAAGGTGTATAGAATGAGCTGCAGGCAGTGTGTGTGTATAAGGTGTAGAGAATGAGCTGCAGGCTGTGTGTGTGTATAAGGTGTATAGAATGAGCTGCAGGCTGTGTGTGTATAAGGTGTATAGAATGAGTTGCAGGCTGTGTGTATAAGGTGTATAGAATGACCTGCAGGCTGTGTGTGTGTATAAGGTGTATAGAATGAGCTGCAGGCTGTGTGTGTATAAGGTGTATAGAATGAGCAGCAGGCTGTGTGTGTGTATAAGGTGTGTAGAATGAGCTGCAGGCTGAGTGTGTGTATAAGGTGTATAGAATGAGCTGCAGGCTGTGTGTGTGTATAAGGTGTAGAGAATGAGCTGCAGGCTGTGTGTGTATATAAGGTGTATAGAATGAGCTGCAGGCTATGTGTGTGTATAAGGTGTATAGAATGAGCTGCAGGCTGTGTGTGTATAAGGTGTATAGAATGAGCTGCAGGCTGTGTGTGTATAAGGTGTATAGAATGAGCAGTAGACTGTGTGTGTATAAGGTGTATAGAATGAGCTGCAGGCTGTGTGTGTGTATAAGGTGTATAGAATGAGCTGCAGGCTGTGTGTGTATAAGGTGTATAGAATGAGCTGCAGGCTGTGTGAGTATAAGGTGTATAGAATGAGCTGCAGGCTGTGTGTGTATAAGGTGTATTGAATGCGCTGCAGGCTGTGTGTGCATAAGGTTTATATAATTACTAGCAGGCTATGTGTATAAGGTGTATAGAATGAGCTGCAGGCTGTGTGTGTATAAGGTGTATAGAATGAGCTGCAGGCTGTCTGTTTGTAAAAGGTGTATAGAATGAGCTGCAGCCTGTGTGTGTTTAAGGTGTATAGAATGAGCTGCAGGCTGTGTGTGTATTAGGTGTATAGAATGAGCTGCAGGCTGTGTGTGTATAAGGTGTATAGAATGAGCTGCAGGCTGTGTGTGTGTATAAGGTGTATAGAATGAGCTGCAGGCTGTGTGTGTATAAGGTGTATAGAAAGAGCTGCAGGCTGTGTGTGTATAAGGTGTATAGAATGAGCTGCAGGCTTTGTGTGTGTACAAAGGTGTATAGAATGAGCTGCAGGCTGTGTGTGTATAAGGTGTATAGAATGAGCTGCAGGCTGTGTGTAAAAGGTGTATAGAATGAGCTGCAGCCTGTGTGTGTTTAAGGTGTATAGAATGAGCTGCAGGCTGTGTGTGTATTAGGTGTATAGAATGAGCTGCAGGCTGTGTGTGTATAAGGTGTATAGAATGAGCTGCAGGCTGTGTGTGTGTGTATAAGGTGTATAGAATGAGCTGCAGGCTGTGTGTGTATAAGGTGTATAGAAAGAGCTGCAGGCTGTGTGTGTATAAGGTGTATAGAATGAGCTGCAGGCTTTGTGTGTGTACAAAGGTGTATAGAATGAGCTGCAGGCTGTGTGTGTATAAGGTGTATAGAATGAGCTGCAGGCTGTGTGTGTGTATAAGGTGTATAGAGTGAGCTGCAGGCTGTGTGTGTGTATAAGTTGTATAAAATGAGCTTCAGGCTGTGTGTGTGTATAAGGTGTATAGAATGAGCTGCAGGCTGTGTGTGTGTATAAAGTGTATAGAATGAGCTGCAGGCGGTGTGTGTGTATAAGGTGTATAGAATGAGCTGCAGGCTGTGTATGTATAAAGTGTATAGAATGAGCTGCCGGGTGTGTGTATAAGGTGTATAGAATGAGCTGCAGGCTGTGTCTAATGTGTATAGAATGAGCTGCAGGCTGTGTGTATAAGGTGTATAGAATAAGCTGCAAGATGTGTGTATAATGTGTATAGAATGAGCTGCAGGCTGTGTGTGTGTGTGTATAAGGTGTATAGAATGAGTTGCAGGCTGTGTGTATATGGTGTACAGAATGAGCTGCAGGCTGTGTGTGTGTATAAGGTGTATAGAATGAGTGGCAGGCTGTGTGTATATGGTGTACAGAATGAGCTACAGGCTGTGTGTGTGTATAAGGTGTATAGAATGAGTGGCAGGCTGTGTGTGTATAAGGTGTATAGAATGAGCTGCAGGCTGTGTGTGAATAAGGGGTATAGAATGAGCTGCAGGCTGTGTGTAGAAGATGTATAGAATGAGCTGCAGGCTGTGTGTGTATGTGTATAAGGTATATAGAATGAGCTGCAGGCTGTGTGTGTGTATAAGGTGTAGAGAATGAGCTGCAGGCTGTGTGTATGTATAAGGTGTATAGAATGAGCTGCAGGCTGTGTGTGTGTATAAGGTGTATAGAATGAGCAGCAGGCTGTGTGTGTATAAGGTGTATAGAATGAGCTGCAGGCTGTGCGTGAATAAGGGGTATAGAATGAGCTGCAGGCTGTGTGTGAATAAGGTGTATAGAATGAGCTGCAGGCTGTGTGTGAATAAGGGGTATAGAATGAGCTGCAGGCTGTGTGTAGAAGATGTATAGAATGAGCTGCAGGCTGTGTCTGTATGTGTATAAGGTATATAGAATGAGCTGCAGGCTGTGTGTGTGTATAAGGTGTAGAGAATGAGCTGCAGGCTGTGTGTGTGTATAAGGTATATAGAATGAGCTGCAGGCTGTGTGTATGTATAAGGTGTATAGAATGAGCTGCAGGCTGTGTGTGTGTATAAGGTGTATAGAATGAGCAGCAGGCTGTGTGTGAGTATAAGGTGTATAGAATGAGCTGCAGGCTGTGTGGGTATAAGGTGTAAAGAATGAGCTGCAGGCTGTTTGTGTGTATAAGGTGTATAGAATGAGCGGCAGGCTGTGTGTGTATAAGGTGTATAGAATGAGCGGCAGGCTGTGTGTGTATAAGGTGTATAGAATGAGCGGCAGGCTGTGTGTGTGTATAAGGTGTATAGAATGAGCGGCAGGCTTTGTGTGTATAATGTGTATAGAATGAGCTGCAGGCTGTGTGTATAAGGTGTATAGAATGAGCTGCAGGCTGTGGGTGTGTGTGTGTGTGTGTTTGTGTATAAGGTATATAGAATGAGCTGCAGGCTGTATGTATGTATAAGGTGTATAGAATGAGCTGCAGGCTGTGTGTGTATACGGTGTATAGAATGAGCTGCAGGCTGTGTGTGTATAAGGTGTATATAGTGAGCTGCAGGCGGTGTGTGTATAAGGTGTATAGAATGAGCTGCAGGCTGTGTGTGTGTATAAGGTGTATAGAATGAGCTGCAGGCTGTGTGTGTATAAAGTGTATAGAATGAGCTGCAGGCTGTGTGTGTATAAGATGTATAGAAGGAGCTGCAGGCTGTGTGTGTATAAGGTGTATAGAATGAGCTGCAGGCTGTGTGTGTGTATAAGGAATATAGAATGTGCTGCAGGCTGTGTGTGTATAAGGTGTATAGAATGAGCTGCAGACTGTGTGTGTGTATAAGGTTTATAGAATGAGCAGCAGGATGTGTGTGTATATGGTGTATAGAATGAGCTGCAGGCTGTGTGTGTATAAGGTGTATAGAATGAGCTGCAGGCTGTGTGTATAAGGTGTATAGAATAAGCTGCAGGCTGTGTGTGTATAAGGTGTATAGAATTAGCAGCAGGATGTGTATAATGTGTATAGAATGAGCTGCAGGCTGTGTGTATATGGTGTACAGAATGAGCTGCAGGCTGTGTGTGTGTGTATAAGGTGTATAGAATGAGTGCCAGGCTGTGTGTGTATAAGGTGTATAGAATGAGCTGCAGGCTGTGTGTGAATAAGGGGTATAGAATGAGCTGCAGGCTGTGTGTAGAAGATGTATAGAATGAGCTGCAGGCTGTGTGTGTATGTGTATAAGGTATATAGAATGAGCTGCAGGCTGTGTGTGTGTATAAGGTGTATAGAATGAGCTGCAGGCTGTGTGGGTATGGTGTACAGAATGAGCTGCAGGCTGTGTGTGTGTGTATAAGGTGTATAGAATGAGTGCCAGGCTGTGTGTGTATAAGGTGTATAGAATGAGCTGCAGGCTGTGTGTGAATAAGGGGTATAGAATGAGCTGCAGGCTGTGTGTAGAAGATGTATAGAA
Organism: Taudactylus pleione; assembly: GCA_031769625.1. Taxonomy (NCBI): domain Eukaryota; kingdom Metazoa; phylum Chordata; class Amphibia; order Anura; family Myobatrachidae; genus Taudactylus; species Taudactylus pleione. The sequence continues at coordinate 121,998 of JAUIMM010001745.1, read as the reverse complement.
TGAGCTGCAGGCTGTGTGTGTATGTGTATAAGGTATATAGAATGAGCTGCAGGCTGTGTGTGTGTATAAGGTGTATAGAATGAGCTGCAGGCTGTGTGGGTATAAGCTGTAAAGAATGAGCTGCAGGCTGTGTGTGTGTGTATAAAGTGTATAGAATGAGCGGCAGGCTGTGTGTGTGTATAAGGTGTATAGAATGAGCGGCAGGCTGTGTGTGTATAAGGTGTATAGAATGAGCGGCAGGCTGTGTGTGTATAAGGTGTATAGAATGAGCTGCAGGCTGTGTGTATAAGGTGTATAGAATGAGCTGTAGGCTGTGTGTGTGTGTGCGTGTGTTTGTGTATAAGGTATATAGAATGAGTTGCAGGCTGTGTGTATGTATAAGGTGTATAGAATGAGCGGCAGGCTGTGTGTGTATAAGGTGTATAGAATGAGCTGCAGGCTGTGTGTATAAGGTGTATAGAATGAGCTGTAGGCTGTGTGTGTGTGTGTGTGTTTGTGTATAAGGTGTATAGAATGAGCTGCAGGCTGTGTGTGTGTACAAAGGTGTATAGAATGTGCTGCAGGCTGTGTGTGTATAAGGTGTATAGAAAGAGCTGCAGGCTGTGTGTATAAGGTGTATAGAATGAGCTGCAGGCTGTGTGAGTGTATAAGGTGTATAGAATGAGCTGCAGGCTGTGTGTGTGTATAAGGTGTATAGAATGAGCTTCAGGCTGTGTGTGTGTATAAGTTGTATAGAATGAGTTACAGGCTGTGTGTGTATAAAGTGTATAGAATAAGCTGCAGGCTGTGTGTGTATAAGGTGTATAGAATGAGCTGCAGGCTGTGTATAAGGTGTATAGAATGAGCTGCAGGCTGTGTGTGTATAAGGTGTATAGAATGAGCTGCAGGCTATGTGTGTGTATAAGGTATATAGAATGAGCTGCAGGCTGTGTGTGTATAAGGTGTATAGAATGAGCTGCAGGCTGTGTGTGTATAAGGTGTATAGAATGAGCAGTAGACTGTGTGTGTATAAGGTGTATAGAATGAGCTGCAGGCTGTGTGTGTGTATAAGGTGTATAGAATGAGCTGCAGGCAGTGTGTGTGTATAAGGTGTAGAGAATGAGCTGCAGGCTGTGTGTGTGTATAAGGTGTATAGAATGAGCTGCAGGCTGTGTGTGTATAAGGTGTATAGAATGAGTTGCAGGCTGTGTGTATAAGGTGTATAGAATGACCTGCAGGCTGTGTGTGTGTATAAGGTGTATAGAATGAGCTGCAGGCTGTGTGTGTATAAGGTGTATAGAATGAGCAGCAGGCTGTGTGTGTGTATAAGGTGTGTAGAATGAGCTGCAGGCTGAGTGTGTGTATAAGGTGTATAGAATGAGCTGCAGGCTGTGTGTGTGTATAAGGTGTAGAGAATGAGCTGCAGGCTGTGTGTGTATATAAGGTGTATAGAATGAGCTGCAGGCTATGTGTGTGTATAAGGTGTATAGAATGAGCTGCAGGCTGTGTGTGTATAAGGTGTATAGAATGAGCTGCAGGCTGTGTGTGTATAAGGTGTATAGAATGAGCAGTAGACTGTGTGTGTATAAGGTGTATAGAATGAGCTGCAGGCTGTGTGTGTGTATAAGGTGTATAGAATGAGCTGCAGGCTGTGTGTGTATAAGGTGTATAGAATGAGCTGCAGGCTGTGTGAGTATAAGGTGTATAGAATGAGCTGCAGGCTGTGTGTGTATAAGGTGTATTGAATGCGCTGCAGGCTGTGTGTGCATAAGGTTTATATAATTACTAGCAGGCTATGTGTATAAGGTGTATAGAATGAGCTGCAGGCTGTGTGTGTGTATAAGGTGTATAGAATGAGCTGCAGGCTGTCTGTTTGTAAAAGGTGTATAGAATGAGATGCAGCCTGTGTGTGTTTAAGGTGTATAGAATGAGCTGCAGGCTGTGTGTGTATTAGGTGTATAGAATGAGCTGCAGGCTGTGTGTGTATAAGGTGTATAGAATGAGCTGCAGGCTGTGTGTGTGTATAAGGTGTATAGAATGAGCTGCAGGCTGTGTGTGTATAAGGTGTATAGAAAGAGCTGCAGGCTGTGTGTGTATAAGGTGTATAGAATGAGCTGCAGGCTTTGTGTGTGTACAAAGGTGTATAGAATGAGCTGCAGGCTGTGTGTGTATAAGGTGTATAGAATGAGCTGCAGGCTGTGTGTATAAGGTGTATAGAATGAGCTGCAGGCTGTGTGTGTGTATAAGGTGTATAGAGTGAGCTGCAGGCTGTGTGTGTATAAGTTGTATAAAATGAGCTTCAGGCTGTGTGTGTGTATAAGGTGTAAAGAATGAGCTGCAGGCTGTGTGTGTGTATAAAGTGTATAGAATGAGCTGCAGGCGGTGTGTGTGTATAAGGTGTATAGAATGAGCTGCAGGCTGTGTATGTATAAAGTGTATAGAATGAGCTGCCGGGTGTGTGTATAAGGTGTATAGAATGAGCTGCAGGCTGTGTCTAAGGTGTATAGAATGAGCTGCAGGATGTGTGTGTATAAGGAGTATAGAATGAGCTGCAGGTTGTGTGTATAAGGTGTATAGAATGAGCTGCAGGCTGTGGTGTGCATAAGGTGTATAGAATGAGCTGCAGGCTGTGTGTGTATAAGGTGTATAGAATGAGCTGCAGGCTGTGTGTGTATAAGTTGTATAGAATGAGCTGCAGGCTGTGTGTGTGTATAAGGTGTATAGAATGAGCTGCAGGCTGTGTATGTATAAGGTGTATAGAATGAGCTGCAGGCTGGGTGTATAAGGTCTATAGAATGAGCTGCAGGCTGTGTGTGTGTATAAGGTGTATAGAATGAGCTGCAGGCTGTGTGTGTGTATTAGGTGTATAGAATGAGCTGCAGGCTGTGTGTGTATAAGGTGTATAGAATGAGCTGCAGGCTGTGTGTGTATAAGGTGTATAGAATATGCTGCAGGCTGTGTGTGTATAAGGTGTATAGAATGAGATGCAGGATGTGTGTGTGTATAAGGTGTATAGAATGAGCTGCAGGCTGTGTGTGTATAAGGTGTATAGAATGAGCTGCAGGCTGTGTGTGTGTATAAGGTGTATAGAATGAGCTGCAGGCTGTGTGAGTATAAGGTGTATATAATGACCTGCAGGCTGTGTATGTGTATAAGGTGTATAGAATGAGCTGCAGGCTGTGTGTGTGTATAAGGTGTATAGAATGAGCTGCAGGCTGTGGGTGTATAAGGTGTATAGAATGAGCTGCAGGCTGTGTGTGTGTGGTGTATAGAATGAGCTGCAGGCTGTGTGAGTATAAGGTGTATATAATGACCTGCAGGCTGTGTGTGTATAAGGTGTATAGAATGAGCTGCTGGCTGTGTGTGTATAAGGTGTATAGAATGAGCTGCAGGCTGTGTGTGTATAAGGTGTATAGAATGAGCTGCAGGCTGTGTGTGTATAAGGTGTATAGAATGAGCTGCAGGCTGTGTGTGTATAAGGTATATAGAATGAGCTGCAGGCTGTGTGTGTGTATAAGGTGTATAGAATGAGCTGCAGGCTGTGTGGGTATATGGTGTAAAGAATGAGCTGCTGGCTGTGTGTGTGTGTATAAGGTGTATAGAATGAGCTGCAGGCTGTGTGTGTATAAGGTGTATAGAATGAGCTGCAGGCTGTGTGTGTATAAGGTGTATAGAATGAGCTGCAGGCTGTGTGTATGTATAAGGTGTATAGAATGAGCTGCAGGCTGTGTGTGTGTATAAGGTGTATAGAATGTGCTAAAGGCTGTTTGTATAAGGTGTATAGAATGGGCTGCAGGCTGTGTGTGTATAAAGTGTATAGAATGAGCTGCAGGCTGTGTGTGTATAAGATGTATAGAATGAGCTGCAGGCTGTGTGTGTATAAGGTGTATAGAATGAGCTGCAGGCTGTGTGTGTGTATAAGGTTTATAGAATGACCTGCAGGCTGTGTGTATAAAGTGTATAGAATGAGCAGCAGGATGTATGTATAAGGTGTATAGAATGAGCTGCAGGCTGTGTGTGTGTGTGTTTATAAGGTGTATAGAATGAGTTGCAGGCTGTGTGTATATGGTGTACAGAATGAGCTGCAGGCTGTGTGTGTGTATACGGTGTATAGAATGAGTGGCATGCTGTGTGTATATTGTGTACAGAATGAGCTACAGGCTGTGTGTGTGTATAAGGTGTATAGAATGAGTGGCAGGCTGTGTGTGTATAAGGTGTATAGAATGAGCTGCAGGCTGTGTGTGAATAAGGTGTATAGAATGAGCTGCAGGCTGTGTGTAGAAGATGTATAGAATGAGCTGCAGGCTGTGTGTGTATGTGTATAAGGTATATAGAATGAGCTGCAGGCTGTGTGTGTGTATAAGGTGTATAGAATGAGCTGCAGGCTGTGTGGGTATAAGGTGTAAAGAATGAGCTGCAGGCTGTGTGTGTGTATAAGGTGTATAGAATGAGCGGCAGGCTGTGTGTGTATAAGGTGTATAGAATGAGCTGCAGGCTGTGTGTGTATAAGGTATATAGAATGAGCTGCAGGCTGTGTGTGTGTATAAGGTGTATAGAATGAGCTGCAGGCTGTGTGGGTATATGGTGTAATGAATGAGCTGCTGGCTGTGTGTGTGTGTATAAGGTGTATAGAATGAGCTGCAGGCTGTGTCTGTATATGGTGTATAGAATGAGCTGCAGGCTGTGTGTATAAGGTGTATAGAATAAGCTACAGGATGTGTGTATAATGTGTATAGAATGAGCTGCAGGCTGTGTGTGTGTGTGTATAAGGTGTATAGAATGAGTTGCAGGCTGTGTGTATATGGTGTACAGAATGAGCTGCAGGCTGTGTGTGTGTATAAGGTCTATAGAATGAGTGGCAGGCTGTGTGTATATGGTGTACAGAATGAGCTACAGGCTGTGTGTGTGTATAAGGTGTATAGAATGAGTGGCAGGCTGTGTGTGTATAAGGTGTATAGAATGAGCTGCAGGCTGTGTGTGAATAAGGGGTATAGAATGAGCTGCAGGCTGTGTGTAGAAGATGTATAGAATGAGCTGCAGGCTGTGTGTGTATGTGTATAAGGTATATAGAATGAGCTGCAGGCTGTGTGTGTGTATAAGGTGTATAGAATGAGCAGCAGGCTGTGTGTGTATAAGGTGTATAGAATGAGCTGCAGGCTGTGTGGGTATAAGGTGTAAAGAATGAGCTGCAGGCTGTTTGTGTGTATAAGGTGTATAGAATGAGCGGCAGGCTGTGTGTGTGTATAAGGTGTATAGAATGAGTGGCAGGCTGTGTGTGTATAAGGTGTATAGAATGAGCAGCAGGATGTGTGTATAAGGTGTATAGAATGAGCGGCAGGCTGTGTGTGTATAAGGTGTATAGAATGAGCTGCAGGCTGTGTGTATAAGGTGTATAGAATGAGCTGCAGGCTGTGTGTGTGTGTGTGTTTGTGTATAAGGTATATAGAATGAGCTGCAGGCTGTGTGTATGTATAAGGTGAATAGAATGAGCTGCAGGCTGTGTGTGTATATAGTGTATAGAATGAGCTGCAGGCTGTGTGTGTGTATAAGGTATATAGAATGTGCTGCAGGCTGTGTGTGTGTATAAGGTGTATAGAATGAGCTGCAGGCTGTGTGTGTATATCGTGTATAGAATGAGCTGCAAGCTGTGTGTGTATAAGGTGTATAGAATGAGCTGCAGGCTGTGTGTATAAGGTGTATAGAATAAGCTGCAGGCTGTGTGTGTGTATAAGGTGTATAGAATTAGCAGCAGGATGTGTGTATAATGTGTATAGAATGAGCTGCAGGCTGTGTGTGTGTGTGTGTGTGTATAAGGTGTATAGAATGAGTTGCAGGCTGTGTGTATATGGTGTACAGAATGAGCTGCAGGCTGTGTGTGTGTATAAGGTGTATAGAATGAGTGGCAGGCTGTGTGTGTGTATGGTGTATAGAATGAGATGCAGGCTGTGTGTGAATAAGGGGTATAGAATGAGCTGCAGGCTGTGTGTAGAAGATGTATAGAATGAGCTGCAGGCTGTGTGTGTATGTGTATAAAGTATATAGAATGAGCTGCAGGCTGTGTGTGTGTATAAGGTGTATAGAATGAGCTGCAGGCTGTGTGGGTATAAGGTGTAAAGAATGAGCTGCAGCTGTGTGTGTGTATAAGGTGTATAGAATGAGCGGCAGGCTGTGTGTGTGTATAAGGTGTATAGAATGAGCGGCAGGCTGTGTGTGTATAAGGTGTATAGAATAAGCGGCAGGCTGTGTGTGTATAAGGTGTATAGAATGAGCTGCAGGCTGTGTGTATAAGGTGTATAGAATGAGCTGTAGGCTGTGTGTGTGTGTGTTTATAAGGTGTATAGAATGAGTTGCAGGCTGTGTGTATATGGTGTACAGAATGAGCTGCAGGCTGTGTGTGTGTATAAGGTGTATAGAATGAGTGGCATGCTGTGTGTATATTGTGTACAGAATGAGCTACAGGCTGTGTGTGTGTATAAGGTGTATAGAATGAGTGGCAGGCTGTGTGTGTATAAGGTGTATAGAATGAGCTGCAGGCTGTGTGTGTATAAGGTGTATAGAATGAGCTGCAGGCTGTGTGTAGAAGATGTATAGAATGAGCTGCAGGCTGTGTGTGTATGTGTATAAAGGTATATAGAATGAGCTGCAGGCTGTGTGTGTGTATAAGGTGTATAGAATGAGCTGCAGGCTGTGTGGGTATAAGGTGTAAAGAATGAGCTGCAGGCTGTGTGTGTGTATAAGGTGTATAGAATGAGCTGCAGGCTGTGTGGGTATAAGGTGTATAGAATGAGCTGTAGGCTGTGTGTGTATAAGGTGTATAGAATGAGCGGCAGGCTGTGTGTGTATAAGGTGTATAGAATGAGCTGCAGGCTGTGTGTGTATAAGGTATATAGAATGAGCTGCAGGCTGTGTGTGTGTATAAGGTGTATAGAATGAGCTGCAGGCTGTGTGGGGTATATGGTGTAAAGAATGAGCTGCTGGCTGTGTGTGTGTGTATAAGGTGTATAGAATGAGCTGCAGGCTGTGTGTGTATATGGTGTATAGAATGAGCTGCAGGCTGTGTGTGTATAAGGTGTATAGAATGAGCTGCAGGCTGTGTGTATAAGGTGTATAGAATAAGCTACAGGATGTGTGTATAATGTGTATAGAATGAGCTGCAGGCTGTGTGTGTGTGTATAAAGTGTATAGAATGAGTTGCAGGCTGTGTGTATATGGTGTACAGAATGAGCTGCAGGCTGTGTGTGTGTATAAGGTGTATAGAATGAGTGGCAGGCTGTGTGTATATGGTGTACAGAATGAGCTACAGGCTGTGTGTGTGTATAAGGTGTATAGAATGAGTGGCAGGCTGTGTGTGTATAAGGTGTATAGAATGAGCTGCAGGCTGTGTGTGAATAAGGGGTATAGAATGAGCTGCAGGCTGTGTGTAGAATATGTATAGAATGAGCTGCAGGCTGTGTGTGTATGTGTATAAGGTATATAGAATGAGCTGCAGGCTGTGTGTGTATAAGGTGTATAGAATGAGCAGCAGGCTGTGTGTGTGTATAAGGTGTATAGAATGAGCTGCAGGCTGTGTGGGTATAAGGTGTAAAGAATGAGCTGCAGGCTGTTTGTGTGTATAAGGTGTATAGAATGAGCGGCAGGCTGTGTGTGTGTATAAGGTGTATAGAATGAGCGGCAGGCTGTGTGTGTATAAGGTGTATAGAATGAGCGGCAGGCTGTGTGTGTATAAGGTGTATAGAATGAGCTGCAGGCTGTGTGTATAAGGTGTATAGAATGAGCTGCCGGGTGTGTGTATAAGGTGTATAGAATGAGCTGCAGGCTGTGTCTAAGGTGTATAGAATGAGCTGCAGGATGTGTGTGTATAAGGAGTATAGAATGAGCTGCAGGCTGTGTGTATAAGGTGTATAGAATGAGCTGCCGGGTGTGTGTATAAGGGTGTATAGAATGAGCTGCAGGCTGTGTCTAAGGTGTATAGAATGAGCTGCAGGATGTGTGTGTATAAGGAGTATAGAATGAGCTGCAGGCTGTGTGTATAAGGTGTATAGAATGAGCTGCAGGCTGTGGTGTGCATAAGGTGTATAGAATGAGCTGCAGGCTGTGTGTGTATAAGGTGTATAGAATGAGCTGCAGGCTGTGTGTGTATAAGGTGTATAGAATGAGCTGCAGGCTGTGTGTGTGTATAAGGTGTATAGAATGAGCTGCAGGCTGTGTGTGTATAAGGTGTATAGAATGAGCTGCAGGCTGTGTGAGTATAAGGTGTATAGAATGAGCTGCAGGCTGTGTGTGTATAAGGTGTATTGAATGCGCTGCAGGCTGTGTGTGCATAAGGTTTATATAATTACTAGCAGGCTATGTGTATAAGGTGTATAGAATGAGCTGCAGGCTGTGTGTGTGTATAAGGTGTATAGAATGAGCTGCAGGCTGTCTGTTTGTAAAAGGTGTATAGAATGAGCTGCAGCCTGTGTGTGTTTAAGGTGTATAGAATGAGCTGCAGGCTGTGTGTGTATTAGGTGTATAGAATGAGCTGCAGGCTGTGTGTGTATAAGGTGTATAGAATGAGCTGCAGGCTGTGTGTGTGTATAAGGTGTATAGAATGAGCTGCAGGCTGTGTGTGTATAAGGTGTATAGAAAGAGCTGCAGGCTGTGTGTGTATAAGGTGTATAGAATGAGCTGCAGGCTTTGTGTGTGTACAAAGGTGTATAGAATGAGCTGCAGGCTGTGTGTGTATAAGGTGTATAGAATGAGCTGCAGGCTGTGTGTATAAGGTGTATAGAATGAGCTGCAGGCTGTGTGTGTGTATAAGGTGTATAGAGTGAGCTGCAGGCTGTGTGTGTATAAGTTGTATAAAATGAGCTTCAGGCTGTGTGTGTGTATAAGGTGTAAAGAATGAGCTGCAGGCTGTGTGTGTGTATAAAGTGTATAGAATGAGCTGCAGGCGGTGTGTGTGTATAAGGTGTATAGAATGAGCTGCAGGCTGTGTATGTATAAAGTGTATAGAATGAGCTGCCGGGTGTGTGTATAAGGTGTATAGAATGAGCTGCAGGCTGTGTCTAAGGTGTATAGAATGAGCTGCAGGATGTGTGTGTATAAGGAGTATAGAATGAGCTGCAGGTTGTGTGTATAAGGTGTATAGAATGAGCTGCAGGCTGTGGTGTGCATAAGGTGTATAGAATGAGCTGCAGGCTGTGTGTGTATAAGGTGTATAGAATGAGCTGCAGGCTGTGTGTGTATAAGTTGTATAGAATGAGCTGCAGGCTGTGTGTGTGTATAAGGTGTATAGAATGAGCTGCAGGCTGTGTATGTATAAGGTGTATAGAATGAGCTGCAGGCTGGGTGTATAAGGTCTATAGAATGAGCTGCAGGCTGTGTGTGTGTATAAGGTGTATAGAATGAGCTGCAGGCTGTGTGTGTGTATTAGGTGTATAGAATGAGCTGCAGGCTGTGTGTGTATAAGGTGTATAGAATGAGCTGCAGGCTGTGTGTGTATAAGGTGTATAGAATATGCTGCAGGCTGTGTGTGTATAAGGTGTATAGAATGAGATGCAGGATGTGTGTGTGTATAAGGTGTATAGAATGAGCTGCAGGCTGTGTGTGTATAAGGTGTATAGAATGAGCTGCAGGCTGTGTGTGTGTATAAGGTGTATAGAATGAGCTGCAGGCTGTGTGAGTATAAGGTGTATATAATGACCTGCAGGCTGTGTATGTGTATAAGGTGTATAGAATGAGCTGCAGGCTGTGTGTGTGTATAAGGTGTATAGAATGAGCTGCAGGCTGTGGGTGTATAAGGTGTATAGAATGAGCTGCAGGCTGTGTGTGTGTGGTGTATAGAATGAGCTGCAGGCTGTGTGAGTATAAGGTGTATATAATGACCTGCAGGCTGTGTGTGTATAAGGTGTATAGAATGAGCTGCTGGCTGTGTGTGTATAAGGTGTATAGAATGAGCTGCAGGCTGTGTGTGTATAAGGTGTATAGAATGAGCTGCAGGCTGTGTGTGTATAAGGTGTATAGAATGAGCTGCAGGCTGTGTGTGTATAAGGTATATAGAATGAGCTGCAGGCTGTGTGTGTGTATAAGGTGTATAGAATGAGCTGCAGGCTGTGTGGGTATATGGTGTAAAGAATGAGCTGCTGGCTGTGTGTGTGTGTATAAGGTGTATAGAATGAGCTGCAGGCTGTGTGTGTATAAGGTGTATAGAATGAGCTGCAGGCTGTGTGTGTATAAGGTGTATAGAATGAGCTGCAGGCTGTGTGTATGTATAAGGTGTATAGAATGAGCTGCAGGCTGTGTGTGTGTATAAGTTGTATAGAATGTGCTAAAGGCTGTTTGTATAAGGTGTATAGAATGGGCTGCAGGCTGTGTGTGTATAAAGTGTATAGAATGAGCTGCAGGCTGTGTGTGTATAAGATGTATAGAATGAGCTGCAGGCTGTGTGTGTATAAGGTGTATAGAATGAGCTGCAGGCTGTGTGTGTGTATAAGGTTTATAGAATGACCTGCAGGCTGTGTGTATAAAGTGTATAGAATGAGCAGCAGGATGTATGTATAAGGTGTATAGAATGAGCTGCAGGCTGTGTGTGTGTGTGTTTATAAGGTGTATAGAATGAGTTGCAGGCTGTGTGTATATGGTGTACAGAATGAGCTGCAGGCTGTGTGTGTGTATACGGTGTATAGAATGAGTGGCATGCTGTGTGTATATTGTGTACAGAATGAGCTACAGGCTGTGTGTGTGTATAAGGTGTATAGAATGAGTGGCAGGCTGTGTGTGTATAAGGTGTATAGAATGAGCTGCAGGCTGTGTGTGAATAAGGTGTATAGAATGAGCTGCAGGCTGTGTGTAGAAGATGTATAGAATGAGCTGCAGGCTGTGTGTGTATGTGTATAAGGTATATAGAATGAGCTGCAGGCTGTGTGTGTGTATAAGGTGTATAGAATGAGCTGCAGGCTGTGTGGGTATAAGGTGTAAAGAATGAGCTGCAGGCTGTGTGTGTGTATAAGGTGTATAGAATGAGCGGCAGGCTGTGTGTGTATAAGGTGTATAGAATGAGCTGCAGGCTGTGTGTGTATAAGGTATATAGAATGAGCTGCAGGCTGTGTGTGTGTATAAGGTGTATAGAATGAGCTGCAGGCTGTGTGGGTATATGGTGTAATGAATGAGCTGCTGGCTGTGTGTGTGTGTATAAGGTGTATAGAATGAGCTGCAGGCTGTGTCTGTATATGGTGTATAGAATGAGCTGCAGGCTGTGTGTATAAGGTGTATAGAATAAGCTACAGGATGTGTGTATAATGTGTATAGAATGAGCTGCAGGCTGTGTGTGTGTGTGTATAAGGTGTATAGAATGAGTTGCAGGCTGTGTGTATATGGTGTACAGAATGAGCTGCAGGCTGTGTGTGTGTATAAGGTCTATAGAATGAGTGGCAGGCTGTGTGTATATGGTGTACAGAATGAGCTACAGGCTGTGTGTGTGTATAAGGTGTATAGAATGAGTGGCAGGCTGTGTGTGTATAAGGTGTATAGAATGAGCTGCAGGCTGTGTGTGAATAAGGGGTATAGAATGAGCTGCAGGCTGTGTGTAGAAGATGTATAGAATGAGCTGCAGGCTGTGTGTGTATGTGTATAAGGTATATAGAATGAGCTGCAGGCTGTGTGTGTGTATAAGGTGTATAGAATGAGCAGCAGGCTGTGTGTGTGTATAAGGTGTATAGAATGAGCTGCAGGCTGTGTGGGTATAAGGTGTAAAGAATGAGCTGCAGGCTGTTTGTGTGTATAAGGTGTATAGAATGAGCGGCAGGCTGTGTGTGTGTATAAGGTGTATAGAATGAGTGGCAGGCTGTGTGTGTATAAGGTGTATAGAATGAGCAGCAGGATGTGTGTATAAGGTGTATAGAATGAGCGGCAGGCTGTGTGTGTATAAGGTGTATAGAATGAGCTGCAGGCTGTGTGTATAAGGTGTATAGAATGAGCTGCAGGCTGTGTGTGTGTGTGTGTTTGTGTATAAGGTATATAGAATGAGCTGCAGGCTGTGTGTATGTATAAGGTGAATAGAATGAGCTGCAGGCTGTGTGTGTATATAGTGTATAGAATGAGCTGCAGGCTGTGTGTGTGTATAAGGTATATAGAATGTGCTGCAGGCTGTGTGTGTGTATAAGGTGTATAGAATGAGCTGCAGGCTGTGTGTGTATATCGTGTATAGAATGAGCTGCAAGCTGTGTGTGTATAAGGTGTATAGAATGAGCTGCAGGCTGTGTGTATAAGGTGTATAGAATAAGCTGCAGGCTGTGTGTGTGTATAAGGTGTATAGAATTAGCAGCAGGATGTGTGTATAATGTGTATAGAATGAGCTGCAGGCTGTGTGTGTGTGTGTGTGTATAAGGTGTATAGAATGAGTTGCAGGCTGTGTGTATATGGTGTACAGAATGAGCTGCAGGCTGTGTGTGTGTATAAGGTGTATAGAATGAGTGGCAGGCTGTGTGTGTATATGGTGTATAGAATGAGATGCAGGCTGTGTGTGAATAAGGGGTATAGAATGAGCTGCAGGCTGTGTGTAGAAGATGTATAGAATGAGCTGCAGGCTGTGTGTGTATGTGTATAAAGTATATAGAATGAGCTGCAGGCTGTGTGTGTGTATAAGGTGTATAGAATGAGCTGCAGGCTGTGTGGGTATAAGGTGTAAAGAATGAGCTGCAGGCTGTGTGTGTGTATAAGGTGTATAGAATGAGCGGCAGGCTGTGTGTGTGTATAAGGTGTATAGAATGAGCGGCAGGCTGTGTGTGTATAAGGTGTATAGAATAAGCGGCAGGCTGTGTGTGTATAAGGTGTATAGAATGAGCTGCAGGCTGTGTGTATAAGGTGTATAGAATGAGCTGTAGGCTGTGTGTGTGTGTGTTTATAAGGTGTATAGAATGAGTTGCAGGCTGTGTGTATATGGTGTACAGAATGAGCTGCAGGCTGTGTGTGTGTATAAGGTGTATAGAATGAGTGGCATGCTGTGTGTATATTGTGTACAGAATGAGCTACAGGCTGTGTGTGTGTATAAGGTGTATAGAATGAGTGGCAGGCTGTGTGTGTATAAGGTGTATAGAATGAGCTGCAGGCTGTGTGTGTATAAGGTGTATAGAATGAGCTGCAGGCTGTGTGTAGAAGATGTATAGAATGAGCTGCAGGCTGTGTGTGTATGTGTATAAGGTATATAGAATGAGCTGCAGGCTGTGTGTGTGTATAAGGTGTATAGAATGAGCTGCAGGCTGTGTGGGTATAAGGTGTAAAGAATGAGCTGCAGGCTGTGTGTGTGTATAAGGTGTATAGAATGAGCTGCAGGCTGTGTGGGTATAAGGTGTATAGAATGAGCTGTAGGCTGTGTGTGTATAAGGTGTATAGAATGAGCGGCAGGCTGTGTGTGTATAAGGTGTATAGAATGAGCTGCAGGCTGTGTGTGTATAAGGTATATAGAATGAGCTGCAGGCTGTGTGTGTGTATAAGGTGTATAGAATGAGCTGCAGGCTGTGTGGGTATATGGTGTAAAGAATGAGCTGCTGGCTGTGTGTGTGTGTATAAGGTGTATAGAATGAGCTGCAGGCTGTGTGTGTATATGGTGTATAGAATGAGCTGCAGGCTGTGTGTGTATAAGGTGTATAGAATGAGCTGCAGGCTGTGTGTATAAGGTGTATAGAATAAGCTACAGGATGTGTGTATAATGTGTATAGAATGAGCTGCAGGCTGTGTGTGTGTGTATAAAGTGTATAGAATGAGTTGCAGGCTGTGTGTATATGGTGTACAGAATGAGCTGCAGGCTGTGTGTGTGTATAAGGTGTATAGAATGAGTGGCAGGCTGTGTGTATATGGTGTACAGAATGAGCTACAGGCTGTGTGTGTGTATAAGGTGTATAGAATGAGTGGCAGGCTGTGTGTGTATAAGGTGTATAGAATGAGCTGCAGGCTGTGTGTGAATAAGGGGTATAGAATGAGCTGCAGGCTGTGTGTAGAATATGTATAGAATGAGCTGCAGGCTGTGTGTGTATGTGTATAAGGTATATAGAATGAGCTGCAGGCTGTGTGTGTATAAGGTGTATAGAATGAGCAGCAGGCTGTGTGTGTGTATAAGGTGTATAGAATGAGCTGCAGGCTGTGTGGGTATAAGGTGTAAAGAATGAGCTGCAGGCTGTTTGTGTGTATAAGGTGTATAGAATGAGCGGCAGGCTGTGTGTGTGTATAAGGTGTATAGAATGAGCGGCAGGCTGTGTGTGTATAAGGTGTATAGAATGAGCGGCAGGCTGTGTGTGTATAAGGTGTATAGAATGAGCTGCAGGCTGTGTGTATAAGGTGTATAGAATGAGCTGCCGGGTGTGTGTATAAGGTGTATAGAATGAGCTGCAGGCTGTGTCTAAGGTGTATAGAATGAGCTGCAGGATGTGTGTGTATAAGGAGTATAGAATGAGCTGCAGGCTGTGTGTATAAGGTGTATAGAATGAGCTGCAGGCTGTGGTGTGCATAAGGTGTATAGAATGAGCTGCAGGCTGTGTGTGTATAAGGTGTATAGAATGAGCTGCAGGCTGTGTGTGTATAAGGTGTATAGAATGAGCTGCAGGCTGTGTGTGTGTATAAGGTGTATAGAATGAGCTGCAGGCTGTGTATGTATAAGGTGTATAGAATGAGCTGCAGGCTGGGTGTATAAGGTCTATAGAATGAGCTGCAGGCTGTGTGTGTGTATAAGGTGTATAGAATGAGCTGCAGGCTGTGTGTGTGTATTAGGTGTATAGAATGAGCTGCAGGCTGTGTGTGTATAAGGTGTATAGAATGAGCTGCAGGCTGTGTGTGTATAAGGTGTATAGAATATGCTGCAGGCTGTGTGTGTATAAGGTGTATAGAATGAGATGCAGGATGTGTGTGTGTATAAGGTGTATAGAATGAGCTGCAGGCTGTGTGTGTATAAGGTGTATAGAATGAGCTGCAGGCTGTGTGTGTGTATAAGGTGTATAGAATGAGCTGCAGGCTGTGTGAGTATAAGGTGTATATAATGACCTGCAGGCTGTGTATGTGTATAAGGTGTATAGAATGAGCTGCAGGCTGTGTGTGTGTATAAGGTGTATAGAATGAGCTGCAGGCTGTGGGTGTATAAGGTGTATAGAATGAGCTGCAGGCTGTGTGTGTGTGGTGTATAGAATGAGCTGCAGGCTGTGTGAGTATAAGGTGTATATAATGACCTGCAGGCTGTGTGTGTATAAGGTGTATAGAATGAGCTGCTGGCTGTGTGTGTATAAGGTGTATAGAATGAGCTGCAGGCTGTGTGTGTATAAGGTGTATAGAATGAGCTGCAGGCTGTGTGTGTATAAGGTGTATAGAATGAGCTGCAGGCTGTGTGTGTATAAGGTATATAGAATGAGCTGCAGGCTGTGTGTGTGTATAAGGTGTATAGAATGAGCTGCAGGCTGTGTGGGTATATGGTGTAAAGAATGAGCTGCTGGCTGTGTGTGTGTGTATAAGGTGTATAGAATGAGCTGCAGGCTGTGTGTGAATAAGGTGTATAGAATGAGCTGCAGGCTGTGTGTGTATAAGGTGTATAGAATGAGCTGCAGGCTGTGTGTATGTATAAGGTGTATAGAATGAGCTGCAGGCTGTGTGTGTGTATAAGGTGTATAGAATGAGCTAAAGGCTGTTTGTATAAGGTGTATAGAATGGGCTGCAGGCTGTGTGTGTATAAAGTGTATAGAATGAGCTGCAGGCTGTGTGTGTATAAGATGTATAGAATGAGCTGCAGGCTGTGTGTGTATAAGGTGTATAGAATGAGCTGCAGGCTGTGTGTGTGTATAAGGTTTATAGAATGACCTGCAGGCTGTGTGTATAAAGTGTATAGAATGAGCAGCAGGATGTGTGTATAAGGTGTATAGAATGAGCTGCAGGCTGTGTGTGTGTGTGTTTATAAGGTGTATAGAATGAGTTGCAGGCTGTGTGTATATGGTGTACAGAATGAGCTGCAGGCTGTGTGTGTATACGGTGTATAGAATGAGTGGCATGCTGTGTGTATATTGTGTACAGAATGAGCTACAGGCTGTGTGTGTGTATAAGGTGTATAGAATGAGTGGCAGGCTGTGTGTGTATAAGGTGTATAGAATGAGCTGCAGGCTGTGTGTGAATAAGGTGTATAGAATGAGCTGCAGGCTGTGTGTAGAAGATGTATAGAATGAGCTGCAGGCTGTGTGTGTATGTGTATAAGGTATATAGAATGAGCTGCAGGCTGTGTGTGTGTATAAGGTGTATAGAATGAGCTGCAGGCTGTGTGGGTATAAGGTGTAAAGAATGAGCTGCAGGCTGTGTGTGTGTATAAGGTGTATAGAATGAGCTGCAGGCTGTGTGGGTATAAGGTGTATAGAATGAGCTGTAGGCTGTGTGTGTATAAGGTGTATAGAATGAGCGGCAGGCTGTGTGTGTATAAGGTGTATAGAATGAGCTGCAGGCTGTGTGTGTATAAGGTATATAGAATGAGCTGCAGGCTGTGTGTGTGTATAAGGTGTATAGAATGAGCTGCAGGCTGTGTGGGTATATGGTGTAAAGAATGAGCTGCTGGCTGTGTGTGTGTGTATAAGGTGTATAGAATGAGCTGCAGGCTGTGTGTGTATATGGTGTATAGAATGAGCTGCAGGCTGTGTGTGTATAAGGTGTATAGAATGAGCTGCAGGCTGTGTGTATAAGGTGTATAGAATAAGCTACAGGATGTGTGTATAATGTGTATAGAATGAGCTGCAGGCTGTGTGTGTGTGTATAAGGTGTATAGAATGAGTTGCAGGCTGTGTGTATATGGTGTACAGAATGAGCTGCAGGCTGTGTGTGTGTATAAGGTCTATAGAATGAGTGGCAGGCTGTGTGTATATGGTGTACAGAATGAGCTACAGGCTGTGTGTGTGTATAAGGTGTATAGAATGAGTGGCAGGCTGTGTGTGTATAAGGTGTATAGAATGAGCTGCAGGCTGTGTGTGAATAAGGGGTATAGAATGAGCTGCAGGCTGTGTGTAGAAGATGTATAGAATGAGCTGCAGGCTGTGTGTGTATGTGTATAAGGTATATAGAATGAGCTGCAGGCTGTGTGTGTGTATAAGGTGTATAGAATGAGCAGCAGGCTGTGTGTGTGTATAAGGTGTATAGAATGAGCTGCAGGCTGTGTGGGTATAAGGTGTAAAGAATGAGCTGCAGGCTGTTTGTGTGTATAAGGTGTATATAATGAGCGGCAGGCTGTGTGTGTGTATAAGGTGTATAGAATGAGTGGCAGGCTGTGTGTGTATAAGGTGTATAGAATGAGCAGCAGGCTGTGTGTGTATAAGGTGTATAGAATGAGCGGCAGGCTGTGTGTGTAGAAGGTGTATAGAATGAGCTGCAGACTGTATGTATAAGGTGTATAGAATGAGCTGCAGGCTGTGTGTGTGTGTGTGTGTTTGTGTATAAGGTATATAGAATGAGCTGCAGGCTGTGTGTATGTATAAGGTGAATAGAATGAGCTGCAGGCTGTGTGTGTATACAGTGTATAGAATGAGCTGCAGGCTGTGTGTGTGTATAAGGTATATAGAATGTGCTGCAGGCTGTGTGTGTGTATATCGTGTATAGAATGAGCTGCAGGCTGTGTGTGTATAAGGTGTATAGAATGAGCTGCAGGCTGTGTGTATAAGGTGTATAGAATAAGCTGCAGGCTGTGTGTGTGTATAAGGTGTATAGAATTAGCAGCAGGATGTGTGTATAATGTGTATAGAATGAGCTGCAGGCTGTGTGTGTGTGTGTGTATAAGGTGTATAGAATGAGTTGCAGGCTGTGTGTATATGGTGTACAGAATGAGCTGCAGGCTGTGTGTGTGTTTATAAGGTGTATAGAATGAGTGGCAGGCTGTGTGTGTATATGGTGTATAGAATGAGCTGCAGGCTGTGTGTGAATAAGGGGTATAGAATGAGCGGCAGGCTGTGTGTAGAAGATGTATAGAATGAGCTGCAGGCTGTGTGTGTATGTGTATAAGGTATATAGAATGAGCTGCAGGCTGTGTGTGTGTATAAGGTGTATAGAATGAGCTGCAGGCTGTGTGGGTATAAGGTGTAAAGAATGAGCTGCAGGCTGTGTGTGTGTATAAGGTGTATAGAATGAGCGGCAGGCTGTGTGTGTGTATAAGGTGTATAGAATGAGCGGCAGGCTGTGTGTGTATAAGGTGTATAGAATGAGCGGCAGGCTGTGTGTGTATAAGGTGTATAGAATGAGCTGCAGGCTGTGTGTATAAGGTGTATAGAATGAGCTGTAGGCTGTGTGTGTGTGTGTTTATAAGGTGTATAGAATGAGTTGCAGGCTGTGTGTATATGGTGTACAGAATGAGCTGCAGGCTGTGTGTGTGTATAAGGTGTATAGAATGAGTGGCATGCTGTGTGTATATTGTGTACAGAATGAGCTACAGGCTGTGTGTGTGTATAAGGTGTATAGAATGAGTGGCAGGCTGTGTGTGTATAAGGTGTATAGAATGAGCTGCAGGCTGTGTGTGAATAAGGTGTATAGAATGAGCTGCAGGCTGTGTGTAGAAGATGTATAGAATGAGCTGCAGGC
Source organism: Taudactylus pleione (assembly GCA_031769625.1). Taxonomy (NCBI): domain Eukaryota; kingdom Metazoa; phylum Chordata; class Amphibia; order Anura; family Myobatrachidae; genus Taudactylus; species Taudactylus pleione. The sequence goes on along the minus strand of JAUIMM010001745.1, from coordinate 103,461 downwards.
TGTGTGTGTATGTGTATAAGGTATATAGAATGAGCTGCAGGCTGTGTGTGTGTATAAGGTGTATAGAATGAGCTGCAGGCTGTGTGGGTATAAGGTGTAAAGAATGAGCTGCAGGCTGTGTGTGTGTATAAGGTGTATAGAATGAGCTGCAGGCTGTGTGGGTACAAGGTGTATAGAATGAGCTGTAGGCTGTGTGTGTATAAGGTGTATAGAATGAGCGGCAGGCTGTGTGTGTATAAGGTGTATAGAATGAGCTGCAGGCTGTGTGTGTATAAGGTATATAGAATGAGCTGCAGGCTGTGTGTGTGTATAAGGTGTATAGAATGAGCTGCAGGCTGTGTGGGTATATGGTGTAAAGAATGAGCTGCTGGCTGTGTGTGTGTGTATAAGGTGTATAGAATGAGCTGCAGGCTGTGTGTGTATATGGTGTATAGAATGAGCTGCAGGCTGTGTGTGTATAAGGTGTATAGAATGAGCTGCAGGCTGTGTGTATAAGGTGTATAGAATAAGCTACAGGATGTGTGTATAATGTGTATAGAATGAGCTGCAGGCTGTGTGTGTGTGTGTATAAGGTGTATAGAATGAGTTGCAGGCTGTGTGTATATGGTGTACAGAATGAGCTGCAGGCTGTGTGTGTGTATAAGGTGTATAGAATGAGTGGCAGGCTGTGTGTATATGGTGTACAGAATGAGCTACAGGCTGTGTGTGTGTATAAGGTGTAGAGAATGAGTGGCAGGCTGTGTGTGTATAAGGTGTATAGAATGAGCTGCAGGCTGTGTGTGAATAAGGGGTATAGAATGAGCTGCAGGCTGTGTGTAGAAGATGTATAGAATGAGCTGCAGGCTGTGTGTGTATGTGTATAAGGTATATAGAATGAGCTGCAGGCTGTGTGTGTGTATAAGGTGTATAGAATGAGCAGCAGGCTGTGTGTGTGTATAAGGTGTATAGAATGAGCTGCAGGCTGTGTGGGTATAAGGTGTAAAGAATGAGCTGCAGGCTGTTTGTGTGTATAAGGTGTATAGAATGAGCGGCAGGCTGTGTGTGTGTATAAGGTGTATAGAATGAGCGGCAGGCTGTGTGTGTATAAGGTGTATAGAATGAGCGGCAGGCTGTGTGTGTATAAGGTGTATAGAATGAGCTGCAGGCTGTGTGTATAAGGTGTATAGAATGAGCTGCAGGCTGTGTGTGTGTGTGTGTGTGTGTGTTTGTGTATAAGGTATATAGAATGAGCTGCAGGCTGTGTGTATGTATAAGGTGAATAGAATGAGCTGCAGGCTGTGTGTGTATACAGTGTATAGAATGAGCTGCAGGCTGTGTGTGTGTATAAGGTATATAGAATGTGCTGCAGGCTGTGTGTGTGTATAAGGTGTATAGAATGAGCTGCAGGCTGTGTGTGTGTATAAGGTTTATAGAATGAGCAGCAGGATGTGTGTATAAGGTGTATAGAATGAGCTGCAGGCTGTGTGTGTATATCGTGTATAGAATGAGCTGCAGGCTGTGTGTGTATAAGGTGTATAGAATGAGCTGCAGGCTGTGTGTATAAGGTGTATAGAATAAGCTGCAGGCTGTGTGTGTGTATAAGGTGTATAGAATTAGCAGCAGGATGTGTGTATAATGTGTATAGAATGAGCTGCAGGCTGTGTGTGTGTGTGTATAAGGTGTATAGAATGAGTTGCAGGCTGTGTGTATATGGTGTGCAGAATGAGCTGCAGGCTGTGTGTGTGTGTATAAGGTGTATAGAATGAGTGGCAGGCTGTGTGCGTATAAGGTGTATAGAATGAGCTGCAGGCTGTGTGTGAATAAGGGGTATAGAATGAGCTGCAGGCTGTGTGTAGAAGATGTATAGAATGAGCTGCAGGCTGTGTGTGTATGTGTATAAGGTATATAGAATGAGCTGCAGGCTGTGTGTGTATAAGGTGTATAGAATGAGCTGCAGGCTGTGTGGGTATAAGGTGTAAAGAATGAGCTGCAGGCTGTGTGTGTGTATAAGGTGTATAGAATGAGCGGCAGGCTGTGTGTGTGTATAAGGTGTATAGAATGAGTGGCAGGCTGTGTGTGTATAAGGTGTATAGAATGAGCGGCAGGCTGTGTGTGTATAAGGTGTATAGAATGAGCTGCAGGCTGTGTGTATAAGGTGTATAGAATGAGCTGTAGGCTGTGTGTGTGTGTGTGTGTGTGTGTTTGTGTATAAGGTATATAGAATGAGCTGCAGGCTGTGTGTATGTATAAGGTGTATAGAATGAGCGGCAGGCTGTGTGTGTATAAGGTGTACAGAATGAGCTGCAGGCTGTGTGTATAAGGTGTATAGAATGAGCTGTAGGCTGTGTGTGTGTGTGTGTGTGTGTTTGTGTATAAGGTGTATAGAATGAGCTGCAGGCTGTGTGTGTGTATAAGGTGTATAGAATGAGCGGCAGGCTGTGTGTGTATAAGGTGTATAGAATGAGCTGCAGGCTGTGTGTATAAGGTGTATAGAATGAGCTGTAGGCTGTGTGTGTGTGTGTGTGTGTGTGTTTGTGTATAAGGTATATAGAATGAGCTGCAGGCTGTGTGTGTGTATAAGGTGTATAAAATGAGCTGCAGGCTGTGTGTGTATAAGGTGTATAGAATGAGCTGCAGGCTGTGTGAGTATAAGGTGTATATAATGACCTGCAGGCTGTGTGTGTGTATAAGGTGTATAGAATGAGCTGCAGGCTGTGTGTGTGTATAAGGTGTATAGAATGAGCTGCACGCTGTGTGTGTATAAGGTGTATAGAAAGAGCTGCAGGCTGTGTTTGTGTGGTTTATAGAATGAGCTGCAGGCTGTGTGAGTATAAGGTGTATATAATGACCTGCAGGCTGTGTGTATAAGGTGTATAGAATGAGCTGCTGGCTGTGTGTGTGTATAAGGTGTATAGAATGAGCTGCAGGCTGTGTGTGTATAAGGTGTATAGAATGAGCTGCAGGCTGTGTGTGTATAAGGTGTATAGAATGAGCTGCTGGCTGTGTGTGTGTATAAGGTGTTTAGAATGAACTGCAGGCTGTGTGTATGTATAAGGTGTATATAGTGAGATGCAGGCTGTGTGTGTATAAGATGTATAGAATGAGCTGCAGGCTGTGTGTATAAGGTGTATAGAATGAGCTGCAGGCTGTGTGTGTATAAGGTGTATAGAATGAGCTGCAGGCTGTGTGTGTATAAGGTGTATAGAATGAGCTGCAGGCTGTGTGTGTGTATAAGGTGTATAGAATGAGCTAAAGGCTGTTTGTATAAGGTCTATAGAATGGGCTGCAGGCTGTGTGTGTATAAAGTGTATAGAATGAGCTGCAGGCTGTGTGTGTATAAGATGTATAGAATGAGCTGCAGGCTGTGTGTGTGTATAAGGTGTATAGAATGAGCTGCAGGCTGTGTGTATAAAGTGTATAGAATGAGCAGCAGGATGTGTGTATAAGGTGTATAGAATGAGCTGCAGGCTGTGTGTGTGTGTTTATAAGGTGTATAGAATGAGTTGCAGGCTGTGTGTATATGGTGTACAGAATGAGCTGCAGGCTGTGTGTGTGTATAAGATGTATAGAATGAGTGGCATGCTGTGTGTACATGGTGTACAGAATGAGCTACAGGCTGTGTGTGTGTATAAGGTGTATAGAATGAGTGGCAGGCTGTGTGTGTATAAGGTGTATAGAATGAGCTGCAGGCTGTGTGTGAATAAGGTGTATAGAATGAGCTGCAGGATGTGTGTAGAAGATGTATAGAATGAGCTGCAGGCTGTGTGTGTATGTGTATAAGGTATATAGAATGAGCTGCAGGCTGTGTGTGTGTATAAGGTGTATAGAATGAGCTGCAGGCTGTGTGGGTATAAGGTGTAAAGAATGAGCTGCAGGCTGTGTGTGTGTATAAGGTGTATAGAATGAGCTGCAGGCTGTGTGGGTATAAGGTGTATAGAATGAGCTGTAGGCTGTGTGTGTATACGGTGTATAGAATGAGCGGCAGGCTGTGTGTGTATAAGGTTTATAGAATGAGCTGCAGGCTGTGTGTGTATAAGGTATATAGAATGAGCTGCAGGCTGTGTGTGTGTATAAGGTGTATAGAATGAGCTGCAGGCTGTGTGGGTATATGGTGTAAATAATGAGCTGCTGGCTGTGTGTGTGTGTATAAGGTGTATAGAATGAGCTGCAGGCTGTGTGTGTATATGGTGTATAGAATGAGCTGCAGGCTGTGTGTGTATAAGGTGTATAGAATGAGCTGCAGGCTGTGTGTATAAGGTGTATAGAATAAGCTACAGGATGTGTGTATAATGTGTATAGAATGAGCTGCAGGCTGTGTGTGTGTGTATAAGGTGTATAGAATGAGTTGCAGGCTGTGTGTATATGGTGTACAGAATGAGCTGCAGGCTGTGTGTGTGTGTATAAGGTGTATAGAATGAGTGGCAGGCTGTGTGTATATGGTGTACAGAATGAGCTACAGGCTGTGTGTGTGTATAAGGTGTATAGAATGAGCTGCAGGCTGTGTGGGTATATGGTGTAAATAATGAGCTGCTGGCTGTGTGTGTGTGTATAAGGTGTATAGAATGAGCTGCAGGCTGTGTGTGTATATGGTGTATAGAATGAGCTGCAGGCTGTGTGTGTATAAGGTGTATAGAATGAGCTGCAGGCTGTGTGTATAAGGTGTATAGAATAAGCTACAGGATGTGTGTATAATGTGTATAGAATGAGCTGCAGGCTGTGTGTGTGTGTATAAGGTGTATAGAATGAGTTGCAGGCTGTGTGTATATGGTGTACAGAATGAGCTGCAGGCTGTGTGTGTGTATAAGGTGTATAGAATGAGTGGCAGGCTGTGTGTATATGGTGTACAGAATGAGCTACAGGCTGTGTGTGTGTATAAGTTGTATAGAATGAGTGGCAGGCTGTGTGTGTATAAGGTGTATAGAATGAGCTGCAGGCTGTGTGTGAATAAGGGGTATAGAATGAGCTGCAGGCTGTGTGTAGAAGATGTATAGAATGAGCTGCAGGCTGTGTGTGTATGTGTATAAGGTACATAGAATGAGCTGCAGGCTGTGTGTGTGTATAAGGTGTATAGAATGAGCAGCAGGCTGTGTGTGTGTATAAGGTGTATAGAATGAGCTGCAGGCTGTGTGTGTGTGTATAAGGTGTATAGAATGAGCTGCAGGCTGTGTGTGTATATGGTGTATAGAATGAGCTGCAGGCTGTGTGTGTATAAGGTGTATAGAATGAGCTGCAGGCTGTGTGTATAAGGTGTATAGAATAAGCTACAGGATGTGTGTATAATGTGTATAGAATGAGCTGCAGGCTGTGTGTGTGTGTATAAGGTGTATAGAATGAGTTGCAGGCTGTGTGTATATGGTGTACAGAATGAGCTGCAGGCTGTGTGTGTGTATAAGGTGTATAGAATGAGCTGCAGGCTGTGTGTGAATAAGGGGTATAGAATGAGCTGCAGGCTGTGTGTAGAAGATGTATAGAATGAGCTGCAGGCTGTGTGTGTATGTGTATAAGGTATATAGAATGAGCTGCAGGCTGTGTGTGTGTATAAGGTGTATAGAATGAGCTGCAGGCTGTGTGGGTATAAGGTGTAAAGAATGAGCTGCAGGCTGTGTGTGTGTATAAGGTGTATAGAATGAGCGGCAGGCTGTGTGTGTGTATAAGGTGTATAGAATGAGCGGCAGGCTGTGTGTGTATAAGGTGTATAGAATGAGCGGCAGGCTGTGTGTGTATAAGGTGTATAGAATGAGATGCAGGCTGTGTGTATAAGGTGTATAGAATGAGCTGCAGGCTGTGTTTGTGTGGTGTATAGAATGAGCTGCAGGCTGTGTGAGTATAAGGTGTATATAATGACCTGCAGGCTGTGTGTGTATAAGGTGTATAGAATGAGCTGCTGGCTGTGTGTGTGTATAAGGTGTATAGAATGAGCTGCAGGCTGTGTGGGTATAAGGTGTAAAGAATGAGCTGCAGGCTGTGTGTGTGTATAAGGTGTATAGAATGAGCTGCAGGCTGTGTGGGTATATGGTGTAAAGAATGAGCTGCTGGCTGTGTGTGTGTGTATAAGGTGTATAGAATGAGCTGCAGGCTGTGTGTGTATAAGGTGTATAGAATGAGCTGCAGGCTGTGTGTGTATAAGGTGTATAGAATGAGCTGCAGGCTGTGTGTATGTATAAGGTGTATAGAATGAGCTGCAGGCTGTGTGTGTGTATAAGGTGTATAGAATGAGCTAAAGGCTGTTTGTATAAGGTGTATAGAATGGGCTGCAGGCTGTGTGTGTATAAAGTGTATAGAATGAGCTGCAGGCTGTGTGTGTGTATAAGGTTTATAGAATGACCTGCAGGCTGTGTGTATAAAGTGTATAGAATGAGCAGCAGGATGTGTGTATAAGGTGTATAGAATGAGCTGCAGGCTGTGTGTGTGTGTGTTTATAAGGTGTATAGAATGAGTTGCAGGCTGTGTGTATATGGTGTACAGAATGAGCTGCAGGCTGTGTGTGTGTATACGGTGTATAGAATGAGTGGCATGCTGTGTGTATATTGTGTACAGAATGAGCTACAGGCTGTGTGTGTGTATAAGGTGTATAGAATGAGTGGCAGGCTGTGTGTGTATAAGGTGTATAGAATGAGCTGCAGGCTGTGTGTGAATAAGGTGTATAGAATGAGCTGCAGGCTGTGTGTAGAAGATGTATAGAATGAGCTGCAGGCTGTGTGTGTATGTGTATAAGGTATATAGAATGAGCTGCAGGCTGTGTGTGTGTATAAGGTGTATAGAATGAGCTGCAGGCTGTGTGGGTATAAGGTGTAAAGAATGAGCTGCAGGCTGTGTGTGTGTATAAGGTGTATAGAATGAGCTGCAGGCTGTGTGGGTATAAGGTGTATAGAATGAGCTGTAGGCTGTGTGTGTATAAGGTGTATAGAATGAGCGGCAGGCTGTGTGTGTATAAGGTGTATAGAATGAGCTGCAGGCTGTGTGTGTATAAGGTATATAGAATGAGCTGCAGGCTGTGTGTGTGTATAAGGTGTATAGAATGAGCTGCAGGCTGTGTGGGTATATGGTGTAAAGAATTAGCTGCTGGCTGTGTGTGTGTGTATAAGGTGTATAGAATGAGCTGCAGGCTGTGTGTGTATATGGTGTATAGAATGAGCTGCAGGCTGTGTGTGTATAAGGTGTATAGAATGAGCTGCAGGCTGTGTGTATAAGGTGTATAGAATAAGCTACAGGATGTGTGTATAATGTGTATAGAATGAGCTGCAGGCTGTGTGTGTGTGTATAAGGTGTATAGAATGAGTTGCAGGCTGTGTGTATATGGTGTACAGAATGAGCTGCAGGCTGTGTGTGTGTATAAGGTCTATAGAATGAGTGGCAGGCTGTGTGTATATGGTGTACAGAATGAGCTACAGGCTGTGTGTGTGTATAAGGTGTATAGAATGAGTGGCAGGCTGTGTGTGTATAAGGTGTATAGAATGAGCTGCAGGCTGTGTGTGAATAAGGGGTATAGAATGAGCTGCAGGCTGTGTGTAGAAGATGTATAGAATGAGCTGCAGGCTGTGTGTGTATGTGTATAAGGTATATAGAATGAGCTGCAGGCTGTGTGTGTGTATAAGGTGTATAGAATGAGCAGCAGGCTGTGTGTGTGTATAAGGTGTATAGAATGAGCTGCAGGCTGTGTGGGTATAAGGTGTAAAGAATGAGCTGCAGGCTGTTTGTGTGTATAAGGTGTATAGAATGAGCGGCAGGCTGTGTGTGTGTATAAGGTGTATAGAATGAGTGGCAGGCTGTGTGTGTATAAGGTGTATAGAATGAGCAGCAGGCTGTGTGTGTATAAGGTATATAGAATGAGCGGCAGGCTGTGTGTGTATAAGGTGTATAGAATGAGCTGCAGGCTGTGTGTATAAGGTGTATAGAATGAGCTGCAGGCTGTGTGTGTGTGTGTATAAGGTGTATAGAATGAGTTGCAGGCTGTGTGTATATGGTGTGCAGAATGAGCTGCAGGCTGTGTGTGTGTGTATAAGGTGTATAGAATGAGTGGCAGGCTGTGTGCGTATAAGGTGTATAGAATGAGCTGCAGGCTGTGTGTGAATAAGGGGTATAGAATGAGCTGCAGGCTGTGTGTAGAAGATGTATAGAATGAGCTGCAGGCTGTGTGTGTATGTGTATAAGGTATATAGAATGAGCTGCAGGCTGTGTGTGTGTATAAGGTGTATAGAATGAGCTGCAGGCTGTGTGGGTATAAGGTGTAAAGAATGAGCTGCAGGCTGTGTGTGTGTGTATAAGGTGTATAGAATGAGTGGCAGGCTGTGTGTGTATAAGGTGTATAGAATGAGCAGCAGGCTGTGTGTGTATAAGGTATATAGAATGAGCGGCAGGCTGTGTGTGTATAAGGTGTATAGAATGAGCTGCAGGCTGTGTGTATAATGTGTATAGAATGAGCTGCAGGCTGTGTGTGTGTGTGTATAAGGTGTATAGAATGAGTTGCAGGCTGTGTGTATATGGTGTTACAGAATGAGCAGCAGGCTGTGTGTGTGTGTATAAGGTGTATAGAATGAGTGGCAGGCTGTGTGCATATAAGGTGTATAGAATGAGCTGCAGGCTGTGTGTGAATAAGGGGTATAGAATGAGCTGCAGGCTGTGTGTAGAAGATGTATAGAATGAGCTGCAGGCTGTGTGTGTGTGTGTGTGTGTGTGTTTGTGTATAAGGTATATAGAATGAGCTGCAGGCTGTGTGTATGTATAAGGTGTATAGAATGAGCGGCAGGCTGTGTGTGTATAAGGTGTACAGAATGAGCTGCAGGCTGTGTGTATAAGGTGTATAGAATGAGCTGTAGGCTGTGTGTGTGTGTGTGTGTTTGTGTATAAGGTGTATAGAATGAGCTGCAGGCTGTGTGTGTATATAAGGTGTATAGAATGAGCGGCAGGCTGTGTGTGTATAAGGTGTATAGAATGAGCTGCAGGCTGTGTGTATAAGGTGTATAGAATGAGCTGTAGGCTGTGTGTGTGTGTGTGTGTGTGTGTGTGTGTTTGTGTATAAGGTATATAGAATGAGCTGCAGGCTGTGTGTGTGTATAAGGTGTATAAAATGAGCTGCAGGCTGTGTGTGTATAAGGTGTATAGAATGAGCTGCAGGCTGTGTGAGTATAAGGTGTATATAATGACCTGCAGGCTGTGTGTGTGTATAAGGTGTATAGAATGAGCTGCAGGCTGTGTGTGTGTATAAGGTGTATAGAATGAGCTGCACGCTGTGTGTGTATAAGGTGTATAGAAAGAGCTGCAGGCTGTGTTTGTGTGGTTTATAGAATGAGCTGCAGGCTGTGTGAGTATAAGGTGTATATAATGACCTGCAGGCTGTGTGTATAAGGTGTATAGAATGAGCTGCTGGCTGTGTGTGTGTATAAGGTGTATAGAATGAGCTGCAGGCTGTGTGTGTATAAGGTGTATAGAATGAGCTGCAGGCTGTGTGTGTATAAGGTGTATAGAATGAGCTGCTGGCTGTGTGTGTGTATAAGGTGTTTAGAATGAACTGCAGGCTGTGTGTATGTATAAGGTGTATATAGTGAGATGCAGGCTGTGTGTGTATAAGATGTATAGAATGAGCTGCAGGCTGTGTGTATAAGGTGTATAGAATGAGCTGCAGGCTGTGTGTGTATAAGGTGTATAGAATGAGCTGCAGGCTGTGTGTGTATAAGGTGTATAGAATGAGCTGCAGGCTGTGTGTGTGTATAAGGTGTATAGAATGAGCTAAAGGCTGTTTGTATAAGGTCTATAGAATGGGCTGCAGGCTGTGTGTGTATAAAGTGTATAGAATGAGCTGCAGGCTGTGTGTGTATAAGATGTATAGAATGAGCTGCAGGCTGTGTGTGTGTATAAGGTGTATAGAATGAGCTGCAGGCTGTGTGTATAAAGTGTATAGAATGAGCAGCAGGATGTGTGTATAAGGTGTATAGAATGAGCTGCAGGCTGTGTGTGTGTGTTTATAAGGTGTATAGAATGAGTTGCAGGCTGTGTGTATATGGTGTACAGAATGAGCTGCAGGCTGTGTGTGTGTATAAGGTGTATAGAATGAGTGGCATGCTGTGTGTACATGGTGTACAGAATGAGCTACAGGCTGTGTGTGTGTATAAGGTGTATAGAATGAGTGGCAGGCTGTGTGTGTATAAGGTGTATAGAATGAGCTGCAGGCTGTGTGTGAATAAGGTGTATAGAATGAGCTGCAGGCTGTGTGTAGAAGATGTATAGAATGAGCTGCAGGCTGTGTGTGTATGTGTATAAGGTATATAGAATGAGCTGCAGGCTGTGTGTGTGTATAAGGTGTATAGAATGAGCTGCAGGCTGTGTGGGTATAAGGTGTAAAGAATGAGCTGCAGGCTGTGTGTGTGTATAAGGTGTATAGAATGAGCTGCAGGCTGTGTGGGTATAAGGTGTATAGAATGAGCTGTAGGCTGTGTGTGTATACGGTGTATAGAATGAGCGGCAGGCTGTGTGTGTATAAGGTTTATAGAATGAGCTGCAGGCTGTGTGTGTATAAGGTATATAGAATGAGCTGCAGGCTGTGTGTGTGTATAAGGTGTATAGAATGAGCTGCAGGCTGTGTGGGTATATGGTGTAAATAATGAGCTGCTGGCTGTGTGTGTGTGTATAAGGTGTATAGAATGAGCTGCAGGCTGTGTGTGTATATGGTGTATAGAATGAGCTGCAGGCTGTGTGTGTATAAGGTGTATAGAATGAGCTGCAGGCTGTGTGTATAAGGTGTATAGAATAAGCTACAGGATGTGTGTATAATGTGTATAGAATGAGCTGCAGGCTGTGTGTGTGTGTATAAGGTGTATAGAATGAGTTGCAGGCTGTGTGTATATGGTGTACAGAATGAGCTGCAGGCTGTGTGTGTGTGTATAAGGTGTATAGAATGAGTGGCAGGCTGTGTGTATATGGTGTACAGAATGAGCTACAGGCTGTGTGTGTGTATAAGGTGTATAGAATGAGCTGTAGGCTGTGTGGGTATACGGTGTATAGAATGAGCGGCAGGCTGTGTGTGTATAAGGTTTATAGAATGAGCTGCAGGCTGTGTGTGTATAAGGTATATAGAATGAGCTGCAGGCTGTGTGTGTGTATAAGGTGTATAGAATGAGCTGCAGGCTGTGTGGGTATATGGTGTAAATAATGAGCTGCTGGCTGTGTGTGTGTGTATAAGGTGTATAGAATGAGCTGCAGGCTGTGTGTGTATATGGTGTATAGAATGAGCTGCAGGCTGTGTGTGTATAAGGTGTATAGAATGAGCTGCAGGCTGTGTGTATAAGGTGTATAGAATAAGCTACAGGATGTGTGTATAATGTGTATAGAATGAGCTGCAGGCTGTGTGTGTGTGTATAAGGTGTATAGAATGAGTTGCAGGCTGTGTGTATATGGTGTACAGAATGAGCTGCAGGCTGTGTGTGTGTGTATAAGGTGTATAGAATGAGTGGCAGGCTGTGTGTATATGGTGTACAGAATGAGCTACAGGCTGTGTGTGTGTATAAGGTGTATAGAATGAGCTGCAGGCTGTGTGGGTATATGGTGTAAATAATGAGCTGCTGGCTGTGTGTGTGTGTATAAGGTGTATAGAATGAGCTGCAGGCTGTGTGTGTATATGGTGTATAGAATGAGCTGCAGGCTGTGTGTGTATAAGGTGTATAGAATGAGCTGCAGGCTGTGTGTATAAGGTGTATAGAATAAGCTACAGGATGTGTGTATAATGTGTATAGAATGAGCTGCAGGCTGTGTGTGTGTGTATAAGGTGTATAGAATGAGTTGCAGGCTGTGTGTATATGGTGTACAGAATGAGCTGCAGGCTGTGTGTGTGTATAAGGTGTATAGAATGAGTGGCAGGCTGTGTGTATATGGTGTACAGAATGAGCTACAGGCTGTGTGAGTGTATAAGGTGTATAGAATGAGTGGCAGGCTGTGTGTGTATAAGGTGTATAGAATGAGCTGCAGGCTGTGTGTGAATAAGGGGTATAGAATGAGCTGCAGGCTGTGTGTAGAAGATGTATAGAATGAGCTGCAGGCTGTGTGTGTATGTGTATAAGGTACATAGAATGAGCTGCAGGCTGTGTGTGTGTATAAGGTGTATAGAATGAGCAGCAGGCTGTGTGTGTGTATAAGGTGTATAGAATGAGCTGCAGGCTGTGTGTGTGTGTATAAGGTGTATAGAATGAGCTGCAGGCTGTGTGTGTATATGGTGTATAGAATGAGCTGCAGGCTGTGTGTGTATAAGGTGTATAGAATGAGCTGCAGGCTGTGTGTATAAGGTGTATAGAATAAGCTACAGGATGTGTGTATATGGTGTATAGAATGAGCGGCAGGCTGTGTGTGTATAAGGTGTATAGAATGAGCTGCAGGCTGTGTGTGTATAAGGTATATAGAATGAGCTGCAGGCTGTGTGTGTGTATAAGGTGTATAGAATGAGCTGCAGGCTGTGTGGGTATATGGTGTAAAGAATTAGCTGCTGGCTGTGTGTGTGTGTATAAGGTGTATAGAATGAGCTGCAGGCTGTGTGTGTATATGGTGTATAGAATGAGCTGCAGGCTGTGTGTGTATAAGGTGTATAGAATGAGCTGCAGGCTGTGTGTATAAGGTGTATAGAATAAGCTACAGGATGTGTGTATAATGTGTATAGAATGAGCTGCAGGCTGTGTGTGTGTGTATAAGGTGTATAGAATGAGTTGCAGGCTGTGTGTATATGGTGTACAGAATGAGCTGCAGGCTGTGTGTGTGTATAAGGTCTATAGAATGAGTGGCAGGCTGTGTGTATATGGTGTACAGAATGAGCTACAGGCTGTGTGTGTGTATAAGGTGTATAGAATGAGTGGCAGGCTGTGTGTGTATAAGGTGTATAGAATGAGCTGCAGGCTGTGTGTGAATAAGGGGTATAGAATGAGCTGCAGGCTGTGTGTAGAAGATGTATAGAATGAGCTGCAGGCTGTGTGTGTATGTGTATAAGGTATATAGAATGAGCTGCAGGCTGTGTGTGTGTATAAGGTGTATAGAATGAGCAGCAGGCTGTGTGTGTGTATAAGGTGTATAGAATGAGCTGCAGGCTGTGTGGGTATAAGGTGTAAAGAATGAGCTGCAGGCTGTTTGTGTGTATAAGGTGTATAGAATGAGCGGCAGGCTGTGTGTGTGTATAAGGTGTATAGAATGAGTGGCAGGCTGTGTGTGTATAAGGTGTATAGAATGAGCAGCAGGCTGTGTGTGTATAAGGTATATAGAATGAGCGGCAGGCTGTGTGTGTATAAGGTGTATAGAATGAGCTGCAGGCTGTGTGTATAAGGTGTATAGAATGAGCTGCAGGCTGTGTGTGTGTGTGTATAAGGTGTATAGAATGAGTTGCAGGCTGTGTGTATATGGTGTGCAGAATGAGCTGCAGGCTGTGTGTGTGTGTATAAGGTGTATAGAATGAGTGGCAGGCTGTGTGCGTATAAGGTGTATAGAATGAGCTGCAGGCTGTGTGTGAATAAGGGGTATAGAATGAGCTGCAGGCTGTGTGTAGAAGATGTATAGAATGAGCTGCAGGCTGTGTGTGTATGTGTATAAGGTATATAGAATGAGCTGCAGGCTGTGTGTGTGTATAAGGTGTATAGAATGAGCTGCAGGCTGTGTGGGTATAAGGTGTAAAGAATGAGCTGCAGGCTGTGTGTGTGTGTATAAGGTGTATAGAATGAGTGGCAGGCTGTGTGTGTATAAGGTGTATAGAATGAGCAGCAGGCTGTGTGTGTATAAGGTATATAGAATGAGCGGCAGGCTGTGTGTGTATAAGGTGTATAGAATGAGCTGCAGGCTGTGTGTATAATGTGTATAGAATGAGCTGCAGGCTGTGTGTGTGTGTGTATAAGGTGTATAGAATGAGTTGCAGGCTGTGTGTATATGGTGTGCAGAATGAGCTGCAGGCTGTGTGTGTGTGTATAAGGTGTATAGAATGAGTGGCAGGCTGTGTGCATATAAGGTGTATAGAATGAGCTGCAGGCTGTGTGTGAATAAGGGGTATAGAATGAGCTGCAGGCTGTGTGTAGAAGATGTATAGAATGAGCTGCAGGCTGTGTGTGTGTGTGTGTGTGTGTGTTTGTGTATAAGGTATATAGAATGAGCTGCAGGCTGTGTGTATGTATAAGGTGTATAGAATGAGCGGCAGGCTGTGTGTGTATAAGGTGTACAGAATGAGCTGCAGGCTGTGTGTATAAGGTGTATAGAATGAGCTGTAGGCTGTGTGTGTGTGTGTGTGTGTTTGTGTATAAGGTGTATAGAATGAGCTGCAGGCTGTGTGTGTATATAAGGTGTATAGAATGAGCGGCAGGCTGTGTGTGTATAAGGTGTATAGAATGAGCTGCAGGCTGTGTGTATAAGGTGTATAGAATGAGCTGTAGGCTGTGTGTGTGTGTGTGTGTGTGTGTGTGTGTTTGTGTATAAGGTATATAGAATGAGCTGCAGGCTGTGTGTGTGTATAAGGTGTATAAAATGAGCTGCAGGCTGTGTGTGTATAAGGTGTATAGAATGAGCTGCAGGCTGTGTGAGTATAAGGTGTATATAATGACCTGCAGGCTGTGTGTGTGTATAAGGTGTATAGAATGAGCTGCAGGCTGTGTGTGTGTATAAGGTGTATAGAATGAGCTGCACGCTGTGTGTGTATAAGGTGTATAGAAAGAGCTGCAGGCTGTGTTTGTGTGGTTTATAGAATGAGCTGCAGGCTGTGTGAGTATAAGGTGTATATAATGACCTGCAGGCTGTGTGTATAAGGTGTATAGAATGAGCTGCTGGCTGTGTGTGTGTATAAGGTGTATAGAATGAGCTGCAGGCTGTGTGTGTATAAGGTGTATAGAATGAGCTGCAGGCTGTGTGTGTATAAGGTGTATAGAATGAGCTGCTGGCTGTGTGTGTGTATAAGGTGTTTAGAATGAACTGCAGGCTGTGTGTATGTATAAGGTGTATATAGTGAGATGCAGGCTGTGTGTGTATAAGATGTATAGAATGAGCTGCAGGCTGTGTGTATAAGGTGTATAGAATGAGCTGCAGGCTGTGTGTGTATAAGGTGTATAGAATGAGCTGCAGGCTGTGTGTGTATAAGGTGTATAGAATGAGCTGCAGGCTGTGTGTGTGTATAAGGTGTATAGAATGAGCTAAAGGCTGTTTGTATAAGGTCTATAGAATGGGCTGCAGGCTGTGTGTGTATAAAGTGTATAGAATGAGCTGCAGGCTGTGTGTGTATAAGATGTATAGAATGAGCTGCAGGCTGTGTGTGTGTATAAGGTGTATAGAATGAGCTGCAGGCTGTGTGTATAAAGTGTATAGAATGAGCAGCAGGATGTGTGTATAAGGTGTATAGAATGAGCTGCAGGCTGTGTGTGTGTGTTTATAAGGTGTATAGAATGAGTTGCAGGCTGTGTGTATATGGTGTACAGAATGAGCTGCAGGCTGTGTGTGTGTATAAGGTGTATAGAATGAGTGGCATGCTGTGTGTACATGGTGTACAGAATGAGCTACAGGCTGTGTGTGTGTATAAGGTGTATAGAATGAGTGGCAGGCTGTGTGTGTATAAGGTGTATAGAATGAGCTGCAGGCTGTGTGTGAATAAGGTGTATAGAATGAGCTGCAGGCTGTGTGTAGAAGATGTATAGAATGAGCTGCAGGCTGTGTGTGTATGTGTATAAGGTATATAGAATGAGCTGCAGGCTGTGTGTGTGTATAAGGTGTATAGAATGAGCTGCAGGCTGTGTGGGTATAAGGTGTAAAGAATGAGCTGCAGGCTGTGTGTGTGTATAAGGTGTATAGAATGAGCTGCAGGCTGTGTGGGTATAAGGTGTATAGAATGAGCTGTAGGCTGTGTGTGTATACGGTGTATAGAATGAGCGGCAGGCTGTGTGTGTATAAGGTTTATAGAATGAGCTGCAGGCTGTGTGTGTATAAGGTATATAGAATGAGCTGCAGGCTGTGTGTGTGTATAAGGTGTATAGAATGAGCTGCAGGCTGTGTGGGTATATGGTGTAAATAATGAGCTGCTGGCTGTGTGTGTGTGTATAAGGTGTATAGAATGAGCTGCAGGCTGTGTGTGTATATGGTGTATAGAATGAGCTGCAGGCTGTGTGTGTATAAGGTGTATAGAATGAGCTGCAGGCTGTGTGTATAAGGTGTATAGAATAAGCTACAGGATGTGTGTATAATGTGTATAGAATGAGCTGCAGGCTGTGTGTGTGTGTATAAGGTGTATAGAATGAGTTGCAGGCTGTGTGTATATGGTGTACAGAATGAGCTGCAGGCTGTGTGTGTGTGTATAAGGTGTATAGAATGAGTGGCAGGCTGTGTGTATATGGTGTACAGAATGAGCTACAGGCTGTGTGTGTGTATAAGGTGTATAGAATGAGCTGCAGGCTGTGTGGGTATATGGTGTAAATAATGAGCTGCTGGCTGTGTGTGTGTGTATAAGGTGTATAGAATGAGCTGCAGGCTGTGTGTGTATATGGTGTATAGAATGAGCTGCAGGCTGTGTGTGTATAAGGTGTATAGAATGAGCTGCAGGCTGTGTGTATAAGGTGTATAGAATAAGCTACAGGATGTGTGTATAATGTGTATAGAATGAGCTGCAGGCTGTGTGTGTGTGTATAAGGTGTATAGAATGAGTTGCAGGCTGTGTGTATATGGTGTACAGAATGAGCTGCAGGCTGTGTGTGTGTATAAGGTGTATAGAATGAGTGGCAGGCTGTGTGTATATGGTGTACAGAATGAGCTACAGGCTGTGTGAGTGTATAAGGTGTATAGAATGAGTGGCAGGCTGTGTGTGTATAAGGTGTATAGAATGAGCTGCAGGCTGTGTGTGAATAAGGGGTATAGAATGAGCTGCAGGCTGTGTGTAGAAGATGTATAGAATGAGCTGCAGGCTGTGTGTGTATGTGTATAAGGTACATAGAATGAGCTGCAGGCTGTGTGTGTGTATAAGGTGTATAGAATGAGCAGCAGGCTGTGTGTGTGTATAAGGTGTATAGAATGAGCTGCAGGCTGTGTGTGTGTGTATAAGGTGTATAGAATGAGCTGCAGGCTGTGTGTGTATATGGTGTATAGAATGAGCTGCAGGCTGTGTGTGTATAAGGTGTATAGAATGAGCTGCAGGCTGTGTGTATAAGGTGTATAGAATAAGCTACAGGATGTGTGTATAATGTGTATAGAATGAGCTGCAGGCTGTGTGTGTGTGTATAAGGTGTATAGAATGAGTTGCAGGCTGTGTGTATATGGTGTACAGAATGAGCTGCAGGCTGTGTGTGTGTATAAGGTGTATAGAATGAGCTGCAGGCTGTGTGTGAATAAGGGGTATAGAATGAGCTGCAGGCTGTGTGTAGAAGATGTATAGAATGAGCTGCAGGCTGTGTGTGTATGTGTATAAGGTATATAGAATGAGCTGCAGGCTGTGTGTGTGTATAAGGTGTATAGAATGAGCTGCAGGCTGTGTGGGTATAAGGTGTAAAGAATGAGCTGCAGGCTGTGTGTGTGTATAAGGTGTATAGAATGAGCGGCAGGCTGTGTGTGTGTATAAGGTGTATAGAATGAGCGGCAGGCTGTGTGTGTATAAGGTGTATAGAATGAGCGGCAGGCTGTGTGTGTATAAGGTGTATAGAATGAGCTGCAGGCTGTGTGTATAAGGTGTATAGAATGAGCTGCAGGCTGTGTTTGTGTGGTGTATAGAATGAGCTGCAGGCTGTGTGAGTATAAGGTGTATATAATGACCTGCAGGCTGTGTGTGTATAAGGTGTATAGAATGAGCTGCTGGCTGTGTGTGTGTATAAGGTGTATAGAATGAGCTGCAGGCTGTGTGGGTATAAGGTGTAAAGAATGAGCTGCAGGCTGTGTGTGTGTATAAGGTGTATAGAATGAGCTGCAGGCTGTGTGGGTATATGGTGTAAAGAATGAGCTGCTGGCTGTGTGTGTGTGTATAAGGTGTATAGAATGAGCTGCAGGCTGTGTGTGTATAAGGTGTATAGAATGAGCTGCAGGCTGTGTGTGTATAAGGTGTATAGAATGAGCTGCAGGCTGTGTGTATGTATAAGGTGTATAGAATGAGCTGCAGGCTGTGTGTGTGTATAAGGTGTATAGAATGAGCTAAAGGCTGTTTGTATAAGGTGTATAGAATGGGCTGCAGGCTGTGTGTGTATAAAGTGTATAGAATGAGCTGCAGGCTGTGTGTGTGTATAAGGTTTATAGAATGACCTGCAGGCTGTGTGTATAAAGTGTATAGAATGAGCAGCAGGATGTGTGTATAAGGTGTATAGAATGAGCTGCAGGCTGTGTGTGTGTGTGTTTATAAGGTGTATAGAATGAGTTGCAGGCTGTGTGTATATGGTGTACAGAATGAGCTGCAGGCTGTGTGTGTGTATACGGTGTATAGAATGAGTGGCATGCTGTGTGTATATTGTGTACAGAATGAGCTACAGGCTGTGTGTGTGTATAAGGTGTATAGAATGAGTGGCAGGCTGTGTGTGTATAAGGTGTATAGAATGAGCTGCAGGCTGTGTGTGAATAAGGTGTATAGAATGAGCTGCAGGCTGTGTGTAGAAGATGTATAGAATGAGCTGCAGGCTGTGTGTGTATGTGTATAAGGTATATAGAATGAGCTGCAGGCTGTGTGTGTGTATAAGGTGTATAGAATGAGCTGCAGGCTGTGTGGGTATAAGGTGTAAAGAATGAGCTGCAGGCTGTGTGTGTGTATAAGGTGTATAGAATGAGCTGCAGGCTGTGTGGGTATAAGGTGTATAGAATGAGCTGTAGGCTGTGTGTGTATAAGGTGTATAGAATGAGCGGCAGGCTGTGTGTGTATAAGGTGTATAGAATGAGCTGCAGGCTGTGTGTGTATAAGGTATATAGAATGAGCTGCAGGCTGTGTGTGTGTATAAGGTGTATAGAATGAGCTGCAGGCTGTGTGGGTATATGGTGTAAAGAATTAGCTGCTGGCTGTGTGTGTGTGTATAAGGTGTATAGAATGAGCTGCAGGCTGTGTGTGTATATGGTGTATAGAATGAGCTGCAGGCTGTGTGTGTATAAGGTGTATAGAATGAGCTGCAGGCTGTGTGTATAAGGTGTATAGAATAAGCTACAGGATGTGTGTATAATGTGTATAGAATGAGCTGCAGGCTGTGTGTGTGTGTATAAGGTGTATAGAATGAGTTGCAGGCTGTGTGTATATGGTGTACAGAATGAGCTGCAGGCTGTGTGTGTGTATAAGGTCTATAGAATGAGTGGCAGGCTGTGTGTATATGGTGTACAGAATGAGCTACAGGCTGTGTGTGTGTATAAGGTGTATAGAATGAGTGGCAGGCTGTGTGTGTATAAGGTGTATAGAATGAGCTGCAGGCTGTGTGTGAATAAGGGGTATAGAATGAGCTGCAGGCTGTGTGTAGAAGATGTATAGAATGAGCTGCAGGCTGTGTGTGTATGTGTATAAGGTATATAGAATGAGCTGCAGGCTGTGTGTGTGTATAAGGTGTATAGAATGAGCAGCAGGCTGTGTGTGTGTATAAGGTGTATAGAATGAGCTGCAGGCTGTGTGGGTATAAGGTGTAAAGAATGAGCTGCAGGCTGTTTGTGTGTATAAGGTGTATAGAATGAGCGGCAGGCTGTGTGTGTGTATAAGGTGTATAGAATGAGTGGCAGGCTGTGTGTGTATAAGGTGTATAGAATGAGCAGCAGGCTGTGTGTGTATAAGGTATATAGAATGAGCGGCAGGCTGTGTGTGTATAAGGTGTATAGAATGAGCTGCAGGCTGTGTGTATAAGGTGTATAGAATGAGCTGCAGGCTGTGTGTGTGTGTGTTTGTGTATAAGGTATATAGAATGAGCTGCAGGCTGTGTGTATGTATAAGGTGAATAGAATGAGCTGCAGGCTGTGTGTGTATACAGTGTATAGAATGAGCTGCAGGCTGTGTGTGTGTATAAGGTATATAGAATGTGCTGCAGGCTGTGTGTGTGTATAAGGTGTATAGAATGAGCTGCAGGCTGTGTGTGTATATCGTGTATAGAATGAGCTGCAGGCTGTGTGTGTATAAGGTGTATAGAATGAGCTGCAGGCTGTGTGTATAAGGTGTATAGAATAAGCTGCAGGCTGTGTGTGTGTATAAGGTGTATAGAATTAGCAGCAGGATGTGTGTATAATGTGTATAGAATGAGCTGCAGGCTGTGTGTGTGTGTGTGTGTGTGTATAAGGTGTATAGAATGAGTTGCAGGCTGTGTGTATATGGTGTACAGAATGAGCTGCAGGCTGTGTGTGTGTGTATAAGGTGTATAGAATGAGTGGCAGGCTGTGTGTGTATATGGTGTATAGAATGAGCTGCAGGCTGTGTGTGAATAAGGGGTATAGAATGAGCTGCAGGCTGTGTGTAGAAGATGTATAGAATGAGCTGCAGGCTGTGTGTGTATGTGTATAAGGTATATAGAATGAGCTGCAGGCTGTGTGTGTGTATAAGGTGTATAGAATGAGCTGCAGGCTGTGTGGGTATAAGGTGTAAAGAATGAGCTGCAGGCTGTGTGTGTGTATAAGGTGTATAGAATGAGCGGCAGGCTGTGTGTGTGTATAAGGTGTATAGAATGAGCGGCAGGCTGTGTGTGTATAAGGTGTATAGAATGAGCGGCAGGCTGTGTGTGTATAAGGTGTATAGAATGAGCTGCAGGCTGTGTGTATAAGGTGTATAGAATGAGCTGTAGGCTGTGTGTGTGTGTGTTTATAAGGTGTATAGAATGAGTTGCAGGCTGTGTGTATATGGTGTACAGAATGAGCTGCAGGCTGTGTGTGTGTATAAGGTGTATAGAATGAGTGGCATGCTGTGTGTATATTGTGTACAGAATGAGCTACAGGCTTTGTGTGTGTATAAGGTGTATAGAATGAGTGGCAGGCTGTGTGTGTATAAGGTGTATAGAATGAGCTGCAGGCTGTGTGTAGAAGATGTATAGAATGAGCTGCAGGCTGTGTGTGTATGTGTATAAGGTATATAGAATGAGCTGCAGGCTGTGTGTGTGTATAAGGTGTATAGAATGAGCTGCAGGCTGTGTGGGTATAAGGTGTAAAGAATGAGCTGCAGGCTGTGTGTGTGTATAAGGTGTATAGAATGAGCTGCAGGCTGTGTGGGTATAAGGTGTATAGAATGAGCTGTAGGCTGTGTGTGTATAAGGTGTATAGAATGAGCGGCAGGCTGTGTGTGTATAAGGTGTATAGAATGAGCTGCAGGCTGTGTGTGTATAAGGTATATAGAATGAGCTGCAGGCTGTGTGTGTGTATAAGGTGTATAGAATGAGCTGCAGGCTGTGTGGGTATATGGTGTAAAGAATGAGCTGCTGGCTGTGTGTGTGTGTATAAGGTGTATAGAATGAGCTGCAGGCTGTGTGTGTATATGGTGTATAGAATGAGCTGCAGGCTGTGTGTGTATAAGGTGTATAGAATGAGCTGCAGGCTGTGTGTATAAGGTGTATAGAATAAGCTACAGGATGTGTGTATAATGTGTATAGAATGAGCTGCAGGCTGTGTGTGTCTGTGTATAAGGTGTATAGAATGAGTTGCAGGCTGTGTGTATATGGTGTACAGAATGAGCTGCAGGCTGTGTGTGTGTATAAGGTGTATAGAATGAGTGGCAGGCTGTGTGTATATGGTGTACAGAATGAGCTACAGGCTGTGTGTGTGTATAAGGTGTATAGAATGAGTGGCAGGCTGTGTGTGTATAAGGTGTATAGAATGAGCTGCAGGCTGTGTGTGAATAAGGGGTATAGAATGAGCTGCAGGCTGTGTGTAGAAGATGTATAGAATGAGCTGCAGGCTGTGTGTGTATGTGTATAAGGTATATAGAATGAGCTGCAGGCTGTGTGTGTGTATAAGGTGTATAGAATGAGCAGCAGGCTGTGTGTGTGTATAAGGTGTATAGAATGAGCTGCAGGCTGTGTGGGTATAAGGTGTAAAGAATGAGCTGCAGGCTGTTTGTGTGTATAAGGTGTATAGAATGAGCGGCAGGCTGTGTGTGTGTATAAGGTGTATAGAATGAGCGGCAGGCTGTGTGTGTATAAGGTGTATAGAATGAGCGGCAGGCTGTGTGTGTATAAGGTGTATAGAATGAGCTGCAGGCTGTGTGTATAAGGTGTATAGAATGAGCTGCAGGCTGTGTGTGTGTGTGTGTGTGTGTGTGTTTGTGTATAAGGTATATAGAATGAGCTGCAGGCTGTGTGTATGTATAAGGTGAATAGAATGAGCTGCAGGCTGTGTGTGTATACAGTGTATAGAATGAGCTGCAGGCTGTGTGTGTGTATAAGGTATATAGAATGTGCTGCAGGCTGTGTGTGTGTATAAGGTGTATAGAATGAGCTGCAGGCTGTGTGTGTGTATAAGGTTTATAGAATGAGCAGCAGGATGTGTGTATAAGGTGTATAGAATGAGCTGCAGGCTGTGTGTGTATATCGTGTATAGAATGAGCTGCAGGCTGTGTGTGTATAAGGTGTATAGAATGAGCTGCAGGCTGTGTGTATAAGGTGTATAGAATAAGCTGCAGGCTGTGTGTGTATAAGGTGTATAGAATTAGCAGCAGGATGTGTGTATAATGTGTATAGAATGAGCTGCAGGCTGTGTGTGTGTGTGTGTGTGTGTGTATAAGGTGTATAGAATGAGTTGCAGGCTGTGTGTATATGGTGTGCAGAATGAGCTGCAGGCTGTGTGTGTGTGTATAAGGTGTATAGAATGAGTGGCAGGCTGTGTGCGTATAAGGTGTATAGAATGAGCTGCAGGCTGTGTGTGAATAAGGGGTATAGAATGAGCTGCAGGCTGTGTGTAGAAGATGTATAGAATGAGCTGCAGGCTGTGTGTGTATGTGTATAAGGTATATAGAATGAGCTGCAGGCTGTGTGTGTGTATAAGGTGTATAGAATGAGCTGCAGGCTGTGTGGGTATAAGGTGTAAAGAATGAGCTGCAGGCTGTGTGTGTGTATAAGGTGTATAGAATGAGTGGCAGGCTGTGTGTGTGTATAAGGTGTATAGAATGAGCGGCAGGCTGTGTGTGTATAAGGTGTATAGAATGAGCGGCAGGCTGTGTGTGTATAAGGTGTATAGAATGAGCTGCAGGCTGTGTGTATAAGGTGTATAGAATGAGCTGTAGGCTGTGTGTGTGTGTGTGTGTGTGTGTTTGTGTATAAGGTATATAGAATGAGCTGCAGGCTGTGTGTATGTATAAGGTGTATAGAATGAGCGGCAGGCTGTGTGTGTATAAGGTGTACAGAATGAGCTGCAGGCTGTGTGTATATGGTGTATAGAATGAGCTGTAGGCTGTGTGTGTGTGTGTGTGTTTGTGTATAAGGTGTATAGAATGAGCTGCAGGCTGTGTGTGTGTATAAGGTGTATAGAATGAGCGGCAGGCTGTGTGTGTATAAGGTGTATAGAATGAGCTGCAGACTGTGTGTATAAGGTGTATAGAATGAGCTGTAGGCTGTGTGTGTGTGTGTGTGTGTGTGTGTGTGTGTGTTTGTGTATAAGGTATATAGAATGAGCTGCAGGCTGTGTGTGTGTATAAGGTGTATAAAATGAGCTGCAGGCTGTGTGTGTATAAGGTGTATAGAATGAGCTGCAGGCTGTGTGAGTATAAGGTGTATATAATGACCTGCAGGCTGTGTGTGTGTATAAGGTGTATAGAATGAGCTGCAGGCTGTGTGTGTGTATAAGGTGTATAGAATGAGCTGCACGCTGTGTGTGTATAAGGTGTATAGAATGAGCTGCAGGCTGTGTTTGTGTGGTGTATAGAATGAGCTGCAGGCTGTGTGAGTATAAGGTGTATATAATGACCTGCAAGCTGTGTGTGTATAAGGTGTATAGAATGAGCTGCTGGCTGTGTGTGTGTATAAGGTGTATAGAATGAGCTGCAGGCTGTGTGTGTATAAGGTGTATAGAATGAGCTGCAGGCTGTGTGTGTATAAGGTGTATAGAATGAGCTGCTGGCTGTGTGTGTGTATAAGGTGTTTAGAATGAACTGCAGGCTGTGTGTATGTATAAGGTGTATATAGTGAGATGCAGGCTGTGTGTGTATAAGATGTATAGAAGGAGCTGCAGGCTGTGTGTATAAGGTGTATAGAATGAGCTGCAGGCTGTGTGTGTATAAGGTGTATAGAATGAGCTGCAGGCTGTGTGTGTATAAGGTGTATAGAATGAGCTGCAGGCTGTGTGTGTGTATAAGGTGTATAGAATGAGCTAAAGGCTGTTTGTATAAGGTGTATAGAATGGGCTGCAGGCTGTGTGTGTATAAAGTGTATAGAATGAGCTGCAGGCTGTGTGTGTATAAGATGTATAGAATGAGCTGCAGGCTGTGTGTGTGTATAAGGTGTATAGAATGAGCTGCAGGCTGTGTGTATAAAGTGTATAGAATGAGCTGCAGGCTGTGTGTGTGTGTGTGTTTATAAGGTGTATAGAATGAGTTGCAGGCTGTGTGTATATGGTGTACAGAATGAGCTGCAGGCTGTGTGTGTGTATAAGGTGTATAGAATGAGTGGCAGGCTGTGTGTGTATAAGGTGTATAGAATGAGCTGCAGGCTGTGTGTGAATAAGGTGTATAGAATGAGCTGCAGGCTGTGTGTAGAAGATGTATAGAATGAGCTGCAGGCTGTGTGTGTATGTGTATAAGGTATATAGAATGAGCTGCAGGCTGTGTGTGTGTATAAGGTGTATAGAATGAGCTGCAGGCTGTGTGGGTATAAGGTGTAAAGAATGAGCTGCAGGCTGTGTGTGTGTATAAGGTGTATAGAATGAGCTGCAGGCTGTGTGGGTATAAGGTGTATAGAATGAGCTGTAGGCTGTGTGTGTATAAGGTGTATAGAATGAGCGGCAGGCTGTGTGTGTATAAGGTGTATAGAATGAGCTGCAGGCTGTGTGTGTATAAGGTATATAGAATGAGCTGCAGGCTGTGTGTGTGTATAAGGTGTATAGAATGAGCTGCAGGCTGTGTGGGTATATGGTGTAAATAATGAGCTGCTGGCTGTGTGTGTGTGTATAAGGTGTATAGAATGAGCTGCAGGCTGTGTGTGTATATGGTGTATAGAATGAGCTGCAGGCTGTGTGTGTATAAGGTGTATAGAATGAGCTGCAGGCTGTGTGTATAAGGTGTATAGAATAAGCTACAGGATGTGTGTATAATGTGTATAGAATGAGCTGCAGGCTGTGTGTGTGTGTATAAGGTGTATAGAATGAGTTGCAGGCTGTGTGTATATGGTGTACAGAATGAGCTGCAGGCTGTGTGTGTGTATAAGGTGTATAGAATGAGTGGCAGGCTGTGTGTATATGGTGTACAGAATGAGCTACAGGCTGTGTGTGTGTATAAGGTGTATAGAATGAGTGGCAGGCTGTGTGTGTATAAGGTGTATAGAATGAGCTGCAGGCTGTGTGTGAATAAGGGGTATAGAATGAGCTGCAGGCTGTGTGTAGAAGATGTATAGAATGAGCTGCAGGCTGTGTGTGTATGTGTATAAGGTATATAGAATGAGCTGCAGGCTGTGTGTGTGTTTAAGGTGTATAGAATGAGCAGCAGGCTGTGTGTGTGTATAAGGTGTATAGAATGAGCTGCAGTCTGTGTGTGTGTGTATAAGGTGTAAAGAATGAGCTGCAGGCTGTGTGTGTATATGGTGTATAGAATGAGCTGCAGGCTGTGTGTGTATAAGGTGTATAGAATGAGCTGCAGGCTGTGTGTATAAGGTGTATAGAATAAGCTACAGGATGTGTGTATAATGTGTATAGAATGAGCTGCAGGCTGTGTGTGTGTGTATAAGGTGTATAGAATGAGTTGCAGGCTGTGTGTATATGGTGTACAGAATGAGCTGCAGGCTGTGTGTGTGTATAAGGTGTATAGAATGAGTGGCAGGCTGTGTGTGTATAAGGTGTATAGAATGAGCTGCAGGCTGTGTGTGAATAAGGGGTATAGAATGAGCTGCAGGCTGTGTGTAGAAGATGTATAGAATGAGCTGCAGGCTGTGTGTGTATGTGTATAAGGTATATAGAATGAGCTGCAGGCTGTGTGTGTGTATAAGGTGTATAGAATGAGCTGCAGGCTGTGTGGGTATAAGGTGTAAAGACTGAGCTGCAAGCTGTGTGTGTGTATAAGGTGTATAGAATGAGCGGCAGGCTGTGTGTGTGTATAAGGTGTATAGAATGAGCGGCAGGCTGTGTGTGTATAAGGTGTATAGAATGAGCGGCAGGCTGTGTGTGTATAAGGTGTATAGAATGAGCTGCAGGCTGTGTGTATAAGGTGTATAGAATGAGCTGTAGGCTGTGTGTGTGTGTGTGTGTGTGTGTGTGTTTGTGTATAAGGTATATAGAATGAGCTGCAGGCTGTGTGTATGTATAAGGTGTATAGAATGAGCGGCAGGCTGTGTGTGTATAAGGTGTATAGAATGAGCTGCAGGCTGTGTGTATAAGGTGTATAGAATGAGCTGTAGGCTGTGTGTGTGTGTGTTTGTGTATAAGGTGTATAGAATGAGCTGCAGGCTGTGTGTGTGTATAAGGTGTATAGAATGAGCGGCAGGCTGTGTGTGTATAAGGTGTATAGAATGAGCTGCAGGCTGTGTGTATAAGGTGTATAGAATGAGCTGTAGGCTGTGTGTGTGTGTGTGTGTGTGTGTGTTTGTGTATAAGGTATACAGAATGAACTGCAGGCTGTGTGTGTGTATAAGGTGTATAAAATGAGCTGCAGGCTGTGTGTGTATAAGGTGTATAGAATGAGCTGCAGGCTGTGTGAGTATAAGGTGTATATAATGACCTGCAGGCTGTGTGTGTGTATAAGGTGTATAGAATGAGCTGCAGGCTGTGTGTGTGTATAAGGTGTATAGAATGAGCTGCAGGCTGTGTGTGTATAAGGTGTATAGAATGAGCTGCAGGCTGTGTGTGTGTGGTGTATAGAATGAGCTGCAGGCTGTGTGAGTATAAGGTGTATATAATGACCTGCAGGCTGTGTGTGTATAAGGTGTATAGAATGAGCTGCTGGCTGTGTGTGTGTATAAGGTGTATAGAATGAGCTGCAGGCTGTGTGTATAAGGTGTATAGAATGAGCTGCAGGCTGTGTGTGTATAAGGTGTATAGAATGAGCTGCTGGCTGTGTGTGTGTATAAGGTGTTTAGAATGAACTGCAGGCTGTGTGTATGTATAAGGTGTATATAGTGAGATGCAGGCTGTGTGTGTATAAGATGTATAGAAGGAGCTGCAGGCTGTGTGTATAAGGTGTATAGAATGAGCTGCAGGCTGTGTGTGTATAAGGTGTATAGAATGAGCTGCAGGCTGTGTGTGTATAAGGTGTATAGAATGAGCTGCAGGCTGTGTGTGTGTATAAGGTGTATAGAATGAGCTAAAGGCTGTTTGTATAAGGTGTATAGAATGGGCTGCAGGCTGTGTGTGTATAAAGTGTATAGAATGAGCTGCAGGCTGTGTGTGTATAAGATGTATAGAATGAGCTGCAGGCTGTGTGTGTGTATAAGGTGTATAGAATGACCTGCAGGCTGTGTGTATAAAGTGTATAGAATGAGCAGCAGGATGTGTGTATAAGGTGTATAGAATGAGCTGCAGGCTGTGTGTGTGTGTGTGTTTATAAGGTGTATAGAATGAGTTGCAGGCTGTGTGTATATGGTGTACAGAATGAGCTGCAGGCTGTGTGTGTGTATAAGGTGTATAGAATGAGTGGCATGCTGTGTGTACATGGTGTACAGAATGAGCTACAGGCTGTGTGTGTATAAGGTGTATAGAATGAGTGGCAGGCTGTGTGTGTATAAGGTGTATAGAATGAGCTGCAGGCTGTGTGTGAATAAGGTGTATAGAATGAGCTGCAGGCTGTGTGTAGAAGATGTATAGAATGAGCTGCAGGCTGTGTGTGTATGTGTATAAGGTATATAGAATGAGCTGCAGGCTGTGTGTGTGTATAAGGTTTATAGAATGAGCTGCAGGCTGTGTGGGTATAAGGTGTATAGAATGAGCTGTAGGCTGTGTGTGTATAAGGTGTATAGAATGAGCGGCAGGCTGTGTGTGTATAAGGTGTATAGAATGAGCTGCAGGCTGTGTGTGTATAAGGTATATAGAATGAGCTGCAGGCTGTGTGTGTATAAGGTGTATAGAATGAGCTGCAGGCTGTGTGGGTATATGGTGTAAAGAATGAGCTGCTGGCTGTGTGTGTGTGTATAAGGTGTATAGAATGAGCTGCAGGCTGTGTGTGTATATGGTGTATAGAATGAGCTGCAGGCTGTGTGTGTATAAGGTGTATAGAATGAGCTGCAGGCTGTGTGTATAAGGTGTATAGAATAAGCTACATGATGTGTGTATAATGTGTATAGAATGAGCTGCAGGCTGTGTGTGTGTGTATAAGGTGTATAGAATGAGTTGCAGGCTGTGTGTATATGGTGTACAGAATGAGCTGCAGGCTGTGTGTGTGTATAAGGTGTATAGAATGAGTGGCAGGCTGTGTGTATATGGTGTACAGAATGAGCTACAGGCTGTGTGTGTGTATAAGGTGTATAGAATGAGTGGCAGGCTGTGTGTGTATAAGGTGTATAGAATGAGCTGCAGGCTGTGTGTGAATAAGGGGTATAGAATGAGCTGCAGGCTGTGTGTAGAAGATGTATAGAATGAGCTGCAGGCTGTGTGTGTATGTGTATAAGGTATATAGAATGAGCTGCAGGCTGTGTGTGTGTATAAGGTGTATAGAATGAGCAGCAGGCTGTGTGTGTGTATAAGGTGTATAGAATGAGCTGCAGGCTGTGTGGGTATAAGGTGTAAAGAATGAGCTGCAGGCTGTTTGTGTGTATAAGGTGTATAGAATGAGCGGCAGGCTGTGTGTGTGTATAAGGTGTATAGAATGAGCGGCAGGCTGTGTGTGTATAAGGTGTATAGAATGAGCAGCGGCTGTGTATGTATAAGGTGTATAGAATGAGCGGCAGGCTGTGTGTGTATAAGGTGTATAGAATGAGCTGCAGGCTGTGTGTATAAGGTGTATAGAATGAGCTGCAGGCTGTGTGTGTGTGTGTGTGTGTGTGTGTTTGTGTATAAGGTATATAGAATGAGCTGCAGGCTGTGTGTATGTATAAGGTGAATAGAATGAGCTGCAGGCTGTGTGTGTATACAGTGTATAGAATGAGCTGCAGGCTGTGTGTGTATAAGGTGTATATAGTGAGCTGCAGGCGGTGTGTGTAGAAGGTGTATAGAATGAGCTGCAGGCTGTGTGTGTGTATAAGGTGTATAGAATGAGCTGCAGGCTGTGTGTGTATAAAGTGTATAGAATGAGCTGCAGGCTGTGTGTGTATAAGATGTATAGAATGAGCTGCAGGCTGTGTGTGTGTATAAGGTATATAGAATGTGCTGCAGGCTGTGTGTGTGTATAAGGTGTATAGAATGAGCAGCAGGATGTGTGTATAAGGTGTATAGAATGAGCTGCAGGCTGTGTGTGTATATGGTGTATAGAATGAGCTGCAGGCTGTGTGTGTATAAGGTGTATAGAATGAGCTGCAGGCTGTGTGTATAAGGTGTATAGAATAAGCTGCAGGCTGTGTGTGTGTATAAGGTGTATAGAATTAGCAGCAGGATGTGTGTATAATGTGTATAGAATGAGCTGCAGGCTGTGTGTGTGTGTGTGTAAGGTGTATAGAATGAGTTGCAGGCTGTGTGTATATGGTGTACAGAATGAGCTGCAGGCTGTGTGTGTGTGTATAAGGTGTATAGAATGAGTGGCAGGCTGTGTGTGTATAAGGTGTATAGAATGAGCTGCAGGCTGTGTGTGAATAAGGGGTATAGAATGAGCTGCAGGCTGTGTGTAGAAGATGTATAGAATGAGCTGCAGGCTGTGTGTGTATGTGTATAAGGTATATAGAATGAGCTGCAGGCTGTGTGTGTGTATAAGGTGTATAGAATGAGCTGCAGGCTGTGTGGGTATAAGGTGTAAAGAATGAGCTGCAGGCTGTGTGTGTGTATAAGGTGTATAGAATGAGCGGCAGGCTGTGTGTGTGTATAAGGTGTATAGAATGAGTGGCAGGCTGTGTGTGTGTATAAGGTGTATAGAATGAGCGGCAGGCTGTGTGTGTATAAGGTGTATAGAATGAGCGGCAGGCTGTTTGTGTATAAGGTGTATAGAATGAGCTGCAGGCTGTGTGTATAAGGTGTATAGAATGAGCTGTAGGCTGTGTGTGTGTGTGTGTGTGTGTGTGTTTGTGTATAAGGTATATAGAATGAGCTGCAGGCTGTGTGTATGTATAAGGTGTATAGAATGAGCGGCAGGCTGTGTGTGTATAAGGTGTATAGAATGAGCTGCAGGCTGTGTGTATAAGGTGTATAGAATGAGCTGTAGGCTGTGTGTGTGTGTGTGTGTGTTTGTGTATAAGGTGTATAGAATGAGCTGCAGGCTGTGTGTGTGTATAAGGTGTATAGAATAAGCGGCAGGCTATGTGTGTATAAGGTGTATAGAATGAGCTGCAGGCTGTGTGTATAAGGTGTATAGAATGAGCTGTAGGCTGTGTGTGTGTGTGTGTGTGTGTGTTTGTGTATAAGGTATATAGAATGAGCTGCATGCTGTGTGTATGTATAAGGTGTATAGAATGAGCTGCAGGCTGTGTGTGTATACGGTGTATAGAATGAGCTGCAGGCTGTGTGTGTATAAGGTGTATATAGTGAGCTGCAGGCGGTGTGTGTATAAGGTGTATAGAATGAGCTGCAGGCTGTGTGTGTATAAGGTGTATAGAATGAGCTGCAGGCTGTGTGTGTATAAGGTGTATAGAATGAGCTGCAGGCTGTGTGTGTGTATAAGGTATATAGAATGTGCTGCAGGCTGTGTGTGTGTATAAGGTGTATAGAATGAGCTGCAGGCTGTGTGTGTGTATAAGGTTTATAGAATGACTTGCAGGCTGTGTGTATAAAGTGTATAGAATGAGCAGCAGGATGTGTGTATAAGATGTATAGAATGAGCTGCAGGCTGTGTGTGTATATGGTGTATAGAATGAGCTGCAGGCTGTGTGTGTATAAGGTGTATAGAGTGAGCTGCAGGCTGTGTGTATAAGGTGTATAGAATGAGCTGCAGGCTGTGTGTGTGTGTGTGTATAAGGTGTATAGAATAAGCTGCAGGCTGTGTGTGTGTATAAGGTGTATAGAATTAGCAGCAGGATGTGTGTATAATGTGTATAGAATGAGCTGCAGGCTGTGTGTGTGTGTGTGTGTGTATAAGGTGTATAGAATGAGTTGCAGGCTGTGTGTATATGGTGTACAGAATGAGCTGCAGGCTGTGTGTGTTTGTATAAGGTGTATAGAATGAGTGGCAGGCTGTGTGTGTATAAGGTGTATAGAATGAGCTGCAGGCTGTGTGTGAATAAGGGGTATAGAATGAGCTGCAGGCTGTGTGTAGAAGATGTGTAGAATGAGCTGCAGGCTGTGTGTGTATGTGTATAAGGTATATAGAATGAGCTGCAGGCTGTGTGTGTGTATAAGGTGTATAGAATGAGCTGCAGGCTGTGTGGGTATAAGGTGTAAAGAATGAGCTGCAGGCTGTGTGTGTATAAGGTGTATAGAATGAGCGGCAGGCTGTGTGTGTGTATAAGGTGTATAGAATGAGCGGCAGGCTGTGTGTGTATAAGGTGTATAGAATGAGCGGCAGGCTGTGTGTGTATACGGTGTATAGAATGAGCTGCAGGCTGTGTGTGTATAAGGTGTATATAGTGAGCTGCAGGCGGTGTGTGTATAAGGTGTATAGAATGAGCTGCAGGCTGTGTGTGTATAAGGTGTATAGAATGAGATGCAGGCTGTGTGTGTATAAGGTGTATAGAATGAGCTGCAGGCTGTGTGTGTATAAGGTGTATAGAATGAGATGCAGGCTGTGTGTGTGTATAAGGTGTATATAATGAGATGCAGGCTGTGTGTGTGTATAAGGTGTATAGAATGAGATGCAGGCTGTGTGTGTATAAGGTGTATAGAATGAGCTGTAGGCTGTGTGTGTGTATAAGGTGTATAGAATGAGCTGCAGGCTGTGTGTCTATAAGGTGTATAGAATGAGATGCAGGCTGTGTGTGTATAAGGTGTATAGAATGAGATGCAGGCTGTGTGTGTATAAGGTGTATAGAATAAGATGCAGGCTGTGTGTATAAGGTGTATAGAATGAGCTGCAGGCTGTGTGTGTGTATAAGGTGTATAGAATGAGATGCAGGCTGTGTGTGTATAAGGTGTATAGAATGAGCTTCAGGCTGTGTGTGTATAAGGTGTACAGAATGAGCTGTAGGCTGTGTGTGTATAAGGTGTATAGAATGAGATGCAGACTGTGTGTGTATAAGGTGTATAGAATGAGCTGCAGGCTGTGTGTATAAGGTGTATAGAATGAGCTGCAGGCTGTGTGTGTGTATAAGGTGTATAGACTGAGCAGCAGGATGTGTGTATAAGGTGTATAGAATGAGCTGCAGGCTGTGTGTGTGTGTATAAGGTGTATAGAATGAGCTGCAGACTGTGTGTGTGTATAAGGTGTATAGAATGAGCTGCAGGCTGCGTGTGTATATGGTGTATAGAATGAGCTGCAGGCTGTGTGTATAAGGTGTATAGAATGACATGCAGGCTGTGTGTGTGTATAACGTGTATAGAATGAGCTTCAGGCTGTGTGTGTATAAGGTGTATAGGATGAGCTGCAGGCTGTGTGTGTATAAGGTGTAGAGAATGAGCTGCAGGCTGTGTGTGTATAAGGTGTGTAGAATGAGCTGCAGGCTGTGTGTGTATAAGGTGTATAGAATGTGCTGCAGGCTGTGTGTGTATAAGGTGTAGAGAATGAACTGCAGGCTGTGTGTGTATAAGGTGTATAGAATGAGCTGCAGGCTGTGTGTGTATAAGGTGTGTAGAATGAGCTGCAGGCAGTGTGTGTATAAGGTGTATTGAATGAGCTGTAGGCTGTGTGTGTGTATAAGGTGTATATAATGAGCTGCAGGCTGTGTGTGTATAAGGTGTATAGAATGAGCTGCAGGCTGTGTGTGTATAAGGTGTATAGAATGAGCTGCAGGCTGTGTGTGAGTATAAGGTGTATAGAATGACCTGCAGGCTGTGTGTGTATAAGGTGTATATAATGAGCTACAGGCTGTGTGTGTGTATAAGGGGTATAGAATGAGCTGCAGGCTGTGTGTGTATATAAGGTGTATAGAATGAGCTGCAGGCTGTATGGGTATAAGGTGTATAGAATGAGCTGCAGGCTGTGTGTGTATAAGGTGTATAGAATGAGCTACAGGCTGTGTGTGTGTATAAGGGGTATAGAATGAGCTGCAGGCTGTGTGTGTGTATAATGTGTATAGAATTAGCTGCAGGCTGTGTGTGTGTATAAGGTGTATAGAATGAGTGGAAGGCTGTGTGTGTATAAGGTGTATAGAATGAGTTGCAGGCTGTGTGTATATGGTGTATAGAATGAGCTGCAGTCTGTGTGTGTGTGTATAAGGTGTATAGAATGAGCTGAAGGCTGTGTGTGTATAAGGTGTATAGAATGAGCTGCAGGCTGTGTGTATGTATAAGGTGTATAGAATGAGCTGTAGGCTGTGTGTGTATAAGGTGTATAGAATGAGCTGCAGGCTGTGTGTGTATAAGGTGTATAGAATGAGCTGCAGGCTGTGTGTGTGTATAAGGTATATAGAATGTGCTGCAGGCTGTGTGTGTATAAGGTGTATAGAATGAGCTGCAGGCTGTGTGTGTGTATAAGGTTTATGGAATGACCTGCAGGCTGTGTGTATAAAGTGTATAGAATGAGCAGCAGGATGTGTGTATAAGGTGTATAGAATGAGCTGCAGGCTGTGTGTGTATATGGTGTATAGAATGAGCTGCAGGCTGTGTGTGTATAAGGTGTATAGAATGAGCTGCAGGCTGTGTGTATAAGGTGTATAGAATAAGCTGCAGGCTGTGTGTGTGTATAAGGTCTATAGAATTAGCAGCAGGATGTGTGTATAATGTGTATAGAATGAGCTGCAGGCTGTGTGTGTGTGTGTATAAGGTGTATAGAATGAGTTGCAGGCTGTGTGTGTATAAGGTGTATAGAATGAGTGGCAGGCTGTGTGTGTATAAGGTGTATAGAATGAGCTGCAGGCTGTGTGTGAATAAGGGGTATAGAATGAGCTGCAGGCTGTGTGTAGAAGATGTATAGAATGAGCTGCAGGCTGTGTGTGTATGTGTATAAGGTGTATAGAATGAGTGGCAGGCTGTGTGTGTGTATAAGGTGTATAGAATGAGCTGCAGGCTGTGTGGGTATAAGGTGTAAAGAATGAGCTGCAGGCTGTGTGTGTGTATAAGGTGTATAGAATGAGCTGCAGGCTGTGTGTGTGTATATGGTGTACAGAATGAGCTGCAGGCTGTGTGTGTGTGTGTATAAGGTGTATAGAATGAGTGGCAGGCTGTGTGTGTATAAGGTGTATAGAATGAGCTGCAGGCTGTGTGTGAATAAGGGGTATAGAATGAGCTGCAGGCAGTGTGTAGAAGATGTATAGAATGAGCTGCAGGCTGTGTGTGTATGTGTATAAGGTGTATAGAATGAGTGGCAGGCTGTGTGTGTGTATAAGGTGTATAGAATGAGCTGCAGGCTGTGTGGGTATAAGGTGTAAAGAATGAGCTGCAGGCTGTGTGTGTGTATAAGGTGTATAGAATGAGCTGCAGGCTGTGTGTGTGTATAAGGTGTATAGAATGAGCTGCAGGCTGTGTGTGTGTATATGGTGTATAGAATGAGCTGCAGGCTGTGTGTATGTATAAGGTGTATAGAATGAGCTGCAGGCTGTGTGTGTATACGGTGTATAGAATGAGCTGCAGGCTGTGTGTGTATAAGGTGTATATAGTGAGCTGCAGGCGGTGTGTGTATAAGGTGTATAGAATGAGCTGCAGGCTGTGTGTGTATAAGGTGTATAGAATGAGATGTAGGCTGTGTGTGTATAAGGTGTATAGAATGAGCTGCAGGCTGTGTGTGTATAAGGTGTATAGAATGAGATGCAGGCTGTGTGTGTGTATAAGGTGTATAGAATGAGATGCAGGCTGTGTGTGTATAAGGTGTATAGAATGAGATGCAGGCTGTGTGTGTATAAGGTGTATAGAATGAGATGCAGGCTGTGTGTGTATAATGTGTATAGAATGAGCTGCAGGCTGTGTGTGTATAAGGTGTATAGAATGAGCTGCAGACTGTGTGTGTGTATAAGGTGTATAGAATGAGATGCAGGCTGTGTGTGTATAAGGTGTATAGAATGAGTGGAAGGCTGTGTGTGTATAAGGTGTATAGAATGAGTTGCAGGCTGTGTGTATATGGTGTATAGAATGAGCTGCAGTCTGTGTGTGTGTGTATAAGGTGTATAGAATGAGTGGAAGGCTGTGTGTGTATAAGGTGTATAGAATGAGCTGCAGGCTGTGTGTGTATAAGGGGTATAGAATGAGCTGCAGGCTGTGTGTAGAAGGTGAATAGAATGAGCTGCAGGCTGTGTGTGTATGTGTATAATGTATATAGAATGAGCTGCAGACTGTGTGTGTGTATAAGGTGTATAGAATGAGCTGCAGGCTGTGTGGGTATAAGGTGTATAGAATGAGCTGCAGGCTGTGTGTATAATGTGTATAGAATGAGCTGCAGGCTGTGTGTATAAGGTGTATAGAATGAGCTGCAGGCTGTGTGTGTATAAGGTGTATAGAATGAGCTGCAGGCTGTGTGTGTATAAGGTGTATAGAATGAGCTGCAGGCGGTGTGTGTGTATAAGGTGTATAGAATGAGCTGCAGGCTGTGTGTGTATAAGGTGTATAGAATGAGCTGCAGGCTGTGTGTGTGTACAAAGGTGTATAGAATGAGCTGCAGGCTGTGTGTGTATAAGGTGTATAGAAAGAGCTGCAGGCTGTGTGTATAAGGTGTATAGAATGAGCTGCAGGCTGTGTGTGTGTATAAGGTGTATAGAATGAGCTGCAGGCTGTGTGTGTGTATAAGGTGTATAGAATGAGCTTCAGGCTGTGTGTGTGTATAAGGTGTATAGAATGAGCTGCAGGCTGTGTGTGTGTATAAGGTGTATAGAATGAGCTGCGTGTATAAGGTGTATAGAATGAGCTGCCGGCTGTGTGTGTATAAAGTGTATAGAATGAGCTGCAGGCTGTGTGTGTATAAGGTGTATAGAATGAGCTGCAGGCTGTGTATAAGGTGTATAGAATGAGCTGCAGGCTGTGTGTGTATAAGGTGTATAGAATGAGCTGCAGGCTGTGTGTATAAGGTGTATAGAATGAGCTGCAGGCTGTGGTGTGCATAAGGTGTATAGAATGAGCTGCAGGCTGTGTGTATAAGGTGTATAGAATGAGCTGCAGGCTGTGTGTGTGTAGAAGGTGTATAGATTGAGCTGTAGGCTGTGTGTGTATGTATAAGGTGTATAGAATGAGCTGCAGGCTGTGTGTATAAAGTGTATAGAATGAGCAGCAGGATGTGTGTATAAGGTGTATAGAATGAGCTGCAGGCTGTGTGTGTATATGGTGTATAGAATGAGCTGCAGGCTGTGTGTGTATAAGGTGTATAGAATGAGCTGCAGGCTGTGTGTATAAGGTGTATAGAATAAGCTGCAGGCTGTGTGTGTGTATAAGGTGTATAGAATTAGCAGCAGGATGTGTGTATAATGTGTATAGAATGAGCTGCAGGCTGTGTGTGTGTGTGTGTATAAGGTGTATAGAATGAGTTGCAGGCTGTGTGTGTGTGTATAAGGTGTATAGAATGAGTGGCAGGCTGTGTGTTAATAAGGTGTATAGAATGAGCTGCAGGCTGTGTGTGAATAAGGGGTATAGAATGAGCTGCAGGCTGTGTGTAGAAGATGTATAGAATGAGCTGCAGGCTGTGTGTGTATGTGTATAGAGTGTATAGAATGAGTGGCAGGCTGTGTGTGTGTATAAGGTGTATAGAATGAGCTGCAGGCTGTGTGGGTATAAGGTGTAAAGAATGAGCTGCAGGCTGTGTGTTTGTATAAGGTGTATAGAATGAGCTGCAGGCTGTGTGTGTGTATATGGTGTACAGAATGAGCTGCAGGCTGTGTGTGTGTGTATAAGGTGTATAGAATGAGTGGCAGGCTGTGTGTGTATAAGGTGTATAGAATGAGCTGCAGGCTGTGTGTGAATAAGGGGTATAGAATGAGCTGCAGGCAGTGTGTAGAAGATGTATAGAATGAGCTGCATGCTGTGTGTGTATGTGTATAAGGTGTATAGAATGAGTGGCAGGCTGTGTGTGTGTATAAGGTGTATAGAATGAGCTGCAGGCTGTGTGGGTATAAGGTGTAAAGAATGAGCTGCAGGCTGTGTGTGTGTATAAGGTGTATAGAATGAGCTGCAGGCTGTGTGTGTGTATAAGGTGTATAGAATGAGCTGCAGGCTGTGTGTGTGTATAAGGTGTATAGAATGAGCTGCAGGCTGTGTGTATGTATAAGGTGTATAGAATGAGCTGCAGGCTGTGTGTGTATACGGTGTATAGAATGAGCTGCAGGCTGTGTGTGTGTATAAGGTGTATATAGTGAGCTGCAGGCGGTGTGTGTATAAGGTGTATAGAATGAGCTGCAGGCTGTGTGTGTATAAGGTGTATAGAACGAGATGCAGGCTGTGTGTGTATAAGGTGTATAGAATGAGCTGCAGGCTGTGTGTGTATAAGGTGTATAGAATGAGCTGCAGGCTGTGTGTGTATAAGGTGTATAGAATGAGATGCAGGCTGTGTGTGTGTATAAGGTGTATAGAATGAGATGCAGGCTGTGTGTGTATAAGGTGTATAGAATGAGATGCAGGCTGTGTGTGTATAAGGTGTATAGAATGAGCTGCAGGCTGTGTGTGTATAAGGTGTATAGAATGAGATGCCGGCTGTTTGTGTGTATAAGGTGTATAGAATGAGATGCAGGCTGTGTGTGTATAAGGTGTATAGAATGAGATGCAGGCTGTGTGTGTATAAGGTGTATAGAATGAGCTGTAGGCTGTGTGTGTGTATAAGGTGTATAGAATGAGCTGCAGGCTGTGTGTGTATAAGGTGTATAGAATGAGATGCAGGCTGTGTGTGTATAAGGTGTATAGAATGAGATGCAGGCTGTGTGTGTATAAGGTGTATAGAATGAGATGCAGACTGTGTGTGTATAAGGTGTATAGAATGAGCTGCAGGCTGTGTGTATAAGGTGTATAGAATGAGCTGCAGGCTGTGTGTGTGTATTAGGTGAATAGACTGAGCAGCAGGCTGTGTGTATAAGGTGTATAGAATGAGCTGCAGACTGTGTGTGTGTATAAGGTGTATAGAATGAGATGCAGGCTGTGTGTGTATAAGGTGTATAGAATGAGTGGAAGGCTGTGTGTGTATAAGGTGTATAGAATGAGTTGCAGGCTGTGTGTATATGGTGTATAGAATGAGCTGCAGTCTGTGTGTGTGTGTATAAGGTGTATAGAATGAGTGGAAGGCTGTGTGTGTATAAGGTGTATAGAATGAGCTGCAGGCTGTGTGTGTATAAGGGGTATAGAATGAGCTGCAGGCTGTGTGTAGAAGGTGAATAGAATGAGCTGCAGGCTGTGTGTGTATGTGTATAATGTATATAGAATGAGCTGCAGACTGTGTGTGTGTATAAGGTGTATAGAATGAGCTGCAGGCTGTGTGGGTATAAGGTGTATAGAATGAGCTGCAGGCTGTGTGTATAATGTGTATAGAATGAGCTGCAGGCTGTGTGTGTATAAGGTGTATAGAATGAGCTGCAGGCTGTGTGTATAATGTGTATAGAATGAGCTGCAGGCTGTGTGTGTATAAGGTGTATAGAATGAGCTGCAGGCTGTGTGTGTATAAGGTGTATAGAATGAGCTGCAGGCGGTGTGTGTGTATAAGATGTATAGAATGAGCTGCAGGCTGTGTGTGTATAAGGTGTATAGAATGAGCTGCAGGCTGTGTGTGTGTACAAAGGTGTATAGAATGAGCTGCAGGCTGTGTGTGTATAAGGTGTATAGAAAGAGCTGCAGGCTGTGTGTATAAGGTGTATAGAATGAGCTGCAGGCTGTGTGTGTGTATAAGGTGTATAGAATGAGCTGCAGGCTGTGTGTGTGTATAAGGTGTATAGAATGAGCTTCAGGCTGTGTGTGTGTATAAGGTGTATAGAATGAGCTGCAGGCTGTGTGTGTGTATAAGGTGTATAGAATGAGCTGCGTGTATAAGGTGTATAGAATGAGCTGCCGGCTGTGTGTGTATAAAGTGTATAGAATGAGCTGCAGGCTGTGTGTGTATAAGGTGTATAGAATGAGCTGCAGGCTGTGTATAAGGTGTATAGAATGAGCTGCAGGCTGTGTGTGTATAAGGTGTATAGAATGAGCTGCAGGCTGTGTGTGTATAAGGTGTATAGAATGAGCTGCAGGCTGTGTGTGTATAAGGTGTATAGAATGAGCTGCAGGCGGTGTGTGTGTATAAGATGTATAGAATGAGCTGCAGGCTGTGTGTGTATAAGGTGTATAGAAAGAGCTGCAGGCTGTGTGTGTGTACAAAGGTGTATAGAATGAGCTGCAGGCTGTGTGTGTATAAGGTGTATAGAAAGAGCTGCAGGCTGTGTGTATAAGGTGTATAGAATGAGCTGCAGGCTGTGTGTGTGTATAAGGTGTATAGAATGAGCTGCAGGCTGTGTGTGTGTATAAGGTGTATAGAATGAGCTTCAGGCTGTGTGTGTGTATAAGGTGTATAGAATGAGCTGCAGGCTGTGTGTGTGTATAAGGTGTATAGAATGAGCTGCGTGTATAAGGTGTATAGAATGAGCTGCCGGCTGTGTGTGTATAAATTGTATAGAATGAGCTGCAGGCTGTGTGTGTATAAGGTGTATAGAATGAGCTGCAGGCTGTGTATAAGGTGTATAGAATGAGCTGCAGGCTGTGTGTGTATAAGGTGTATAGAATGAGCTGCAGGCTGTGTGTATAAGGTGTATAAAATGAGCTGCAGGCTGTGGTGTGCATAAGGTGTATAGAATGAGCTGCAGGCTGTGTGTATAAGGTGTATAGAATGAGCTGCAGGCTGTGTGTGTGTATAAGGTGTATAGATTGAGCTGTAGGCTGTGTATGTATAAGGTGTATAGAATGAGCTGCAGGCTGTGTGTATAAAGTGTATAGAATGAGCAGCAGGATGTGTGTATAAGGTGTATAGAATGAGCTGCAGGCTGTGTGTGTATATGGTGTATAGAATGAGCTGCAGGCTGTGTGTATAAGGTGTATAGAATAAGCTGCAGGCTGTGTGTGTGTATAAGGTGTATAGAATTAGCAGCAGGATGTGTGTATAATGTGTATAGAATGAGCTGCAGACTGTGCGTGTGTGTGTATAAGGTGTATAGAATGAGTTGCAGGCTGTGTGTGTGTGTATAAGGTGTATAGAATGAGTGTCAGGCTGTGTGTGTATAAGGTGTATAGAATGAGCTGCAGGCTGTGTGTGAATAAGTGGTATAGAATGAGCTGCAGGCTGTGTGTAGAAGATGTATAGAATGAGCTGCAGGCTGTGTGTGTATGTGTATAAGGTGTATAGAATGAGTGACAGGCTGTGTGTGTGTATAAGGTGTATAGAATGAGCTGCAGGCTGTGTGGGTATAAGGTGTAAAGAATGAGCTGCAGGCTGTGTGTTTGTATAAGGTGTATAGAATGAGCTGTAGGCTGTGTGTGTGTATATGGTGTACAGAATGAGCTGCAGGCTGTGTGTGTGTGTATAAGGTGTATAGAATGAGTGGCAGGCTGTGTGTGTATAAGGTGTATAGAATGAGCTGCAGGCTGTGTGTGAATAAGGGGTATAGAATGAGCTGCAGGCAGTGTGTAGAAGATGTATAGAATGAGCTGCATGCTGTGTGTGTATGTGTATAAGGTGTATAGAATGAGTGGCAGGCTGTGTGTGTGTATAAGGTGTATAGAATGAGCTGCAGGCTGTGTGGGTATAAGGTGTAAAGAATGAGCTGCAGGCTGTGTGTGTGTATAAGGTGTATAGAATGAGCTGCAGGCTGTGTGTGTGTATAAGGTGTATAGAATGAGCTGCAGGCTGTGTGTGTGTATAAGGTGTATAGAATGAGCTGCAGGCTGTGTGTATGTATAAGGTGTATAGAATGAGCTGCAGGCTGTGTGTGTATACGGTGTATAGAATGAGCTGCAGGCTGTGTGTGTATAAGGTGTATATAGTGAGCTGCAGGCGGTGTGTGTATAAGGTGTATAGAATGAGCTGCAGGCTGTGTGTGTATAAGGTGTATAGAATGAGATGCAGGCTGTGTGTGTATAAGGTGTATAGAATGAGCTGCAGGCTGTGTGTGTATAAGGTGTATAGAATGAGATGCAGGCTGTGTGTGTATAAGGTGTATAGAATGAGATGCAGGCTGTGTGTGTGTATAAGGTGTATAGAATGAGATGCAGGCTGTGTGTGTATAAGGTGTATAGAATGAGATGCAGGCTGTGTGTGTATAAGGTGTATAGAATGAGCTGCAGGCTGTGTGTGTATAAGGTGTATAGAATGAGATGCAGGCTGTGTGTGTGTATAAGGTGTATAGAATGAGATGCAGGCTGTGTGTGTGTATAAGGTGTATAGAATGAGATGCAGGCTGTGTGTATAAGGTGTATAGAATGAGCTGTAGGCTGTGTGTGTGTATAAGGTGTATAGAATGAGCTGCAGGCTGTGTGTATAAGGTGTATAGAATGAGATGCAGGCTGTGTGTGTATAAGGTGTATAGAATGAGCTGCAGGCTGTGTGTGTATAAGGTGTATAGAATGAGCTGCAGGCTGTGTGTGTGTGTATAAGGTGTATAGAATGAGATGCAGGCTGTGTGTGTATAAGGTGTATAGAATGAGATGCAGACTGTGTGTGTATAAGGTGTATAGAATGAGATGCAGGCTGTGTGTATTTATAAGGTGAATAGACTGAGCAGCAGGCTGTGTGTATAAGGTGTATAGAATGAGCTGCAGACTGTGTGTGTGTATAAGGTGTATAGAATGAGATGCAGGCTGTGTGTGTATAAGGTGTATAGAATGAGTTGCAGGCTGTGTGTATATGGTGTATAGAATGAGCTGCAGTCTGTGTGTGTGTGTATAAGGTGTATAGAATGAGTGGATGGCTGTGTGTGTATAAGGTGTATAGAATGAGCTGCAGACTGTGCGTGTATAAGGGGTATAGAATGAGCTGCAGGCTGTGTGTAGAAGGTGTATAGAATGAGCTGCAGGCTGTGTGTGTGTGTATAATGTATATAGAATGAGCTGCAGACTGTGTGTGTGTATAAGGTGTATAGAATGAGCTGCAGGCTGTGTGGGTATAAGGTGTATAGAATGAGCTGCAGGCTGTGTGTATAATGTGTATAGAATGAGCTGCAGGCTGTGTGTATAAGGTGTATAGAATGAGCTGCAGGCTGTGTGTGTATAAGGTGTATAGAATGAGCTGCAGGCTGTGTGTGTATAAGGTGTATAGAATGAGATGCAGGCGGTGTGTGTGTATAAGGTGTACAGAATGAGCTGCAGGCTGTGTGTGTATAAGGTGTATAGAATGAGCTGCAGGCTGTGTGTGTGTACAAAGGTGTATAGAATGAGCTGCAGGCTGTGTGTGTATAAGGTGTATAGAAAGAGCTGCAGGCTGTGTGTATAAGGTGTATAGAATGAGCTGCAGGCTGTGTGTGTGTATAAGGTGTATAGAATGAGCTGCAGGCTGTGTGTGTGTATAAGGTGTATAGAATGAGCTTCAGGCTGTGTGTGTGTATAAGGTGTAAAGAATGAGCTGCAGGCTGTGTGTGTGTATAAGGTGTATAGAATGAGCTGCGTGTATAAGGTGTATAGAATGAGCTGCCGGCTGTGTGTGTATAAAGTGTATAGAATGAGCTGCAGGCTGTGTGTGTATAAGGTGTATAGAATGAGCTGCAGGCTGTGTATAAGGTGTATAGAATGAGCTGCAGGCTGTGTGTGTATAAGGTGTATAGAATGAGCTGCAGGCTGTGTGTATAAGGTGTATAGAATGAGCTGCAGGCTGTGGTGTGCATAAGGTGTATAGAATGAGCTGCAGGCTGTGTGTATAAGGTGTATAGAATGAGCTGCAGGCTGTGTGTGTGTATAAGGTGTATAGATTGAGCTGTAGGCTGTGTATGTATAAGGTGTATAGAATGAGCTGCAGGCTGTGTGTATAAAGTGTATAGAATGAGCAGCAGGATGTGTGTATAAGGTGTATAGAATGAGCTGCAGGCTGTGTGTGTATATGGTGTATAGAATGAGCTGCAGGCTGTGTGTGTATAAGGTGTATAGAATGAGCTGCAGGCTGTGTGTATAAGGTGTATGAGAATAAGCTGCAGGCTGTGTGTGTGTGTGTGTGTATAAGGTGTATAGAATGAGTTGCAGGCTGTGTGTGTGTGTATAAGGTGTATAGAATGAGTGGCAGGCTGTGTGTATAAGGTGTATAGAATGAGCTGCAGGCTGTGTGTGAATAAGGGGTATAGAATGAGCTGCAGGCTGTGTGTAGAAGATGTATAGAATGAGCTGCAGGCTGTGTGTGTATGTGTATAAGGTGTATAGAATGAGTGGCAGGCTGTGTGTGTGTATAAGGTGTATAGAATGAGCTGCAGGCTGTGTGGGTATAAGGTGTAAAGAATGAGCTGCAGGCTGTGTGTTTGTATAAGGTGTATAGAATGAGCTGCAGGCTGTGTGTGTGAATATGGTGTACAGAATGAGCTGCAGGCTGTGTGTGTGTGTATAAGGTGTATAGAATGAGTGGCAGGCTGTGTGTGTATAAGGGTGTATAGAATGAGCTGCAGGCTGTGTGTGAATAAGGGGTATAGAATGAGCTGCAGGCAGTGTGTAGAAGATGTATTAGAATGAGCTGCAGGCTGTGTGTGTATGTGTATAAGGTGTATAGAATGAGTGGCAGGCTGTGTGTGTATAAGGTGTATAGAATGAGCTGCAGGCTGTGTGTGTATAAGGTGTAAAGAATGAGCTGCAGGCTGTGTGTGTGTATAAGGTGTATAGAATGAGCTGCAGGCTGTGTGTGTGTATAAGGTGTATAGAATGAGCTGCAGGCTGTGTGTGTGTGTGTATAAGGTGTATAGAATGACCTGCAGGCTGTGTGTGTGTATAAGGTGTATAGAATGAGCTGCAGGCTGTGTGTGTGTATAAGGTGTATAGAATGAGCTGCAGGCTTTGTGTATGTATAAGGTGTATAGAATGAGCTGCAGGCTGTGTGTGTATACGGTGTATAGAATGAGCTGCAGGCTGTGTGTGTATAAGGTGTATAGAATGAGATGCAGGCTGTGTGTGTATAAGGTGTATAGAATGAGCTGCAGGCTGTGTGTGTATAAGGTGTATAGAATGAGATGCAGGCTGTGTGTGTGTATAAGGTGTATAGAATGAGATGCAGGCTGTGTGTGTATAAGGTGTATAGAATGAGATGCAGGCTGTGTGTGTATAAGGTGTATAGAATGAGCTGCAGGCTGTGTGTGTATAAGGTGTATAGAATGAGATGCAGGCTGTGTGTGTGTATAAGGTGTATAGAATGAGATGCAGGCTGTGTGTGTGTATAAGGTGTATAGAATGAGATGCAGGCTGTGTGTGTATAAGGTGTATAGAATGAGCTGTAGGCTGTGTGTGTGTATAAGGTGTATAGAATGAGCTGCAGGCTGTGTGTGTATAAGGTGTATAGAATGAGATGCAGGCTGTGTGTGTATAAGGTGTATAGAATGAGCTGCAGGCTGTGTGTGTATAAGGTGTATAGAATGAGCTGCAGGCTGTGTGTGTGTGTATAAGGTGTATAGAATGAGATGCAGGCTGTGTGTGTATAAGGTGTATAGAATGAGATGCAGACTGTGTGTGTATAAGGTGTATAGAATGAGATGCAGGCTGTGTGTATGTATAAGGTGAATAGACTGAGCAGCAGGCTGTGTGTATAAGGTGTATAGAATGAGCTGCAGACTGTGTGTGTGTATAAGGTGTATAGAATGAGATGCAGGCTGTGTGTGTATAAGGTGTATAGAATGAGTTGCAGGCTGT
This sequence comes from Taudactylus pleione, assembly GCA_031769625.1. Lineage (NCBI taxonomy): Eukaryota > Metazoa > Chordata > Amphibia > Anura > Myobatrachidae > Taudactylus > Taudactylus pleione. Next base: position 58,548 of record JAUIMM010001745.1, on the reverse strand, counting down.
GTGTATATGGTGTATAGAATGAGCTGCAGTCTGTGTGTGTGTGTATAAGGTGTATAGAATGAGTGGAAGGCTGTGTGTGTATAAGGTGTATAGAATGAGCTGCAGACTGTGCGTGTATAATGGGTATAGAATGAGCTGCAGGCTGTGTGTAGAAGGTGTATAGAATGAGCTGCAGGCTGTGTGTGTGTGTATAATGTATATAGAATGAGCTGCAGACTGTGTGTGTGTATAAGGTGTATAGAATGAGCTGCAGGCTGTGTGGGTATAAGGTGTATAGAATGAGCTGCAGGCTGTGTGTATAATGTGTATAGAATGAGCTGCAGGCTGTGTGTATAAGGTGTATAGAATGAGCTGCAGGCTGTGTGTGTATAAGGTGTATAGAATGAGCTGCAGGCTGTGTGTGTATAAGGTGTATAGAATGAGCTGCAGGCGGTGTGTGTGTATAAGGTGTACAGAATGAGCTGCAGGCTGTGTGTGTATAAGGTGTATAGAATGAGCTGCAGGCTGTGTGTGTGTACAAAGGTGTATAGAATGAGCTGCAGGCTGTGTGTGTATAAGGTGTATAGAAAGAGCTGCAGGCTGTGTGTATAAGGTGTATAGAATGAGCTGCAGGCTGTGTGTGTGTATAAGGTGTATAGAATGAGCTGCAGGCTGTGTGTGTGTATAAGGTGTATAGAATGAGCTTCAGGCTGTGTGTGTGTATAAGGTGTAAAGAATGAGCTGCAGGCTGTGTGTGTGTATAAGGTGTATAGAATGAGCTGCGTGTATAAGGTGTATAGAATGAGCTGCCGGCTGTGTGTGTATAAAGTGTATAGAATGAGCTGCAGGCTGTGTGTGTATAAGGTGTATAGAATGAGCTGCAGGCTGTGTATAAGGTGTATAGAATGAGCTGCAGGCTGTGTGTGTATAAGGTGTATAGAATGAGCTGCAGGCTGTGTGTATAAGGTGTATAGAATGAGCTGCAGGCTGTGGTGTGCATAAGGTGTATAGAATGAGCTGCAGGCTGTGTGTATAAGGTGTATAGAATGAGCTGCAGGCTGTGTGTGTGTATAAGGTGTATAGATTGAGCTGTAGGCTGTGTATGTATAAGGTGTATAGAATGAGCTGCAGGCTGTGTGTATAAAGTGTATAGAATGAGCTGCAGGATGTGTGTATAAGGTGTATAGAATGAGCTGCAGGCTGTGTGTGTATATGGTGTATAGAATGAGCTGCAGGCTGTGTGTGTATAAGGTGTATAGAATGAGCTGCAGGCTGTGTGTATAAGGTGTATAGAATAAGCTGCAGGCTGTGTGTGTGTGTATAAGGTGTATAGAATTAGCAGCAGGATGTGTGTATAATGTGTATAGAATGAGCTGCAGGCTGTGTGTGTGTGTGTATAAGGTGTATAGAATGAGTTGCAGGCTGTGTGTGTGTGTATAAGGTGTATAGAATGAGTGGCAGGCTGTGTGTGTATAAGGTGTATAGAATGAGCTGCAGGCTGTGTGTGAATAAGGGGTATAGAATGAGCTGCAGGCTGTGTGTAGAAGATGTATAGAATGAGCTGCAGGCTGTGTGTGTATGTGTATAAGGTGTATAGAATGAGTGGCAGGCTGTGTGTGTGTATAAGGTGTATAGAATGAGCTGCAGGCTGTGTGGGTATAAGGTGTAAAGAATGAGCTGCAGGCTGTGTGTTTGTATAAGGTGTATAGAATGAGATGCAGGCTGTGTGTGTGAATATGGTGTACAGAATGAGCTGCAGGCTGTGTGTGTGTGTGTATAAGGTGTATAGAATGAGTGGCAGGCTGTGTGTGTATAAGGTGTATAGAATGAGCTGCAGGCTGTGTGTGAATAAGGGGTATAGAATGAGCTGCAGGCAGTGTGTAGAAGATGTATAGAATGAGCTGCAGGCTGTGTGTGTATGTGTATAAGGTGTATAGAATGAGTGGCAGGCTGTATGTGTATAAGGTGTATAGAATGAGCTGCCTAGGCTGTGTGGGTATAAGGTGTAAAGAATGAGCTGCAGGCTGTGTGTGTGTATAAGGTGTATAGAATGAGCTGCAGGCTGTGTGTGTGTATAAGGTGTATAGAATGAGCTGCAGGCTGTGTGTGTGTGTGTATAAGGTGTATAGAATGACCTGCAGGCTGTGTGTGTATAAGGTGTATAGAATGAGGCTGCAGACTGTGTGTGTATAAGGTGTATAGAATGAGCTGCAGGCTTTGTGTATGTATAAGGTGTATAGAATGAGCTGCAGGCTGTGTGTGTATACGGTGTATAGAATGAGCTGCAGGCTGTGTGTGATATAAGGTGTATAGAATGAGATGCAGGCTGTGTGTGTATAAGGTGTATAGAATGAGCTGCAGGCTGTGTGTGTATAAGGTGTATAGAATGAGATGCAGGCTGTGTGTGTGTATAAGGTGTATAGAATGAGATGCAGGCTGTGTGTGTGTATAAGGTGTATAGAATGAGCTGCAGGCTTTGTGTATGTATAAGGTGTATATAGTGAGCTGCAGGCGGTGTGTGTATAAGGTGTATAGAATGAGCTGCAGGCTGTGTGTGTATAAGGTGTATAGAATGAGATGCAGGCTGTGTGTGTATAAGGTGTATAGAATGAGCTGCAGGCTGTGTGTGTATAAGGTGTATAGAATGAGATGCATGCTGTGTTGTGTGTGTATAAGTGTGTATAGAATGAGATGCAGGCTGTGTGTGTGTATAAGGTGTATAGAATGAGCTGCAGGCTGTGTGTGTATAAGTGTGTATAGAATGAGATGCAGGCTGTGTGTGTATAAGGTGTATAGAATGAGCCTGCAGGCTGTGTGTGTATAAGGTGTATAGAATGAGCTGCAGGCTGTGTGTGTGTGTATAAGGTGCATAGAATGAGCTGCAGGCTGTGTGTGTATAAGGTGTATAGAATGAGATGCAGGCTGTGTGTGTGTATTAAGGTGTATAGAATGAGATGCAGGCTGTGTGTGTTGTATAAGGTGTATAGAATGAGATGCAGGCTGTGTGTGTATAAGGTGTATAGAATGAGCTGTAGGCTGTGTGTGTGTATAAGGTGTATAGAATGAGCTGCAGGCTGTGTGTGTATAAGGTGTATAGAATGAGATTGCAGGCTGTGTGTGTATAAGGTGTATAGAATGAGCTGCAGGCTGTGTGTGTATAAGGTGTATAGAATGAGCTGCAGGCTGTGTGTGTGTGTATAAGGTGTATAGAATGAGATGCAGGCTGTGTGTGTATAAGGTGTATAGAATGAGATGCAGGCTGTGTGTGTATAAGGTGTATAGAATGAGTTGGTTCAGGCTGTGAATGAGCTGCAGTCTATGTGTGTGTGTATAAGGTGTATAGAATGAGTGGAAGGCTGTGTGTGTATAAGGTGTATAGAATGAACTGCAGGCTGTGTGTATGTCTAAGTTGTATAGAATGAGCTGCAGACTGTGTGTGTGTATAAGGTGTATAGAATGAGCTTCTGGCTGTGTGTGTATAAGGTGTATAGAATGAGCTGCAGGCTGTGTGTAGAAGGTGTATAGAATGAGCTGCAGGCTGTGTGTGTATGTGTATAATGGATATAGAATGAGCTGCAGACTGTGTGTGTGTATAAGGTGTATAGAATGAGCTGCAGGCTGTGTGGGTATAAGGTGTATAGAATGAGCTGCAGGCTGTGTGTATAATGTGTATAGAATGAGCTGCAGGCTGTGTGTATAAGGTGTATAGAATGAGCTGCAGGCTGTGTGTGTATAAGGTGTATAGAATGAGCTGCAGGCTGTGTGTGTATAAGGTGTATAGAATGAGCTGCAGGCGGTGTGTGTGTATAAGGTGTATAGAATGAGCTGCAGGCTGTGTGTGTATAAGGTGTATAGAATGAGCTGCAGGCTGTGTGTGTGTACAAAGGTGTATAGAATGAGCTGCAGGCTGTGTGTGTATAAGGTGTATAGAAAGAGCTGCAGGCTGTGTGTATAAGGTGTATAGAATGAGCTGCAGGCTGTGTGTGTGTATAAGGTGTATAGAATGAGCTGCAGGCTGTGTGTGTGTATAAGGTTTATAGAATGAGCTTCAGGCTGTGTGTGTGTATAAGGTGTATAGAATGAGCTGCAGGCTGTGTGTGTGTATAAGGTGTATAGAATGAGCTGCGTGTATAAGGTGTATAGAATGAGCTGCCGGCTGTGTGTGTATAAAGTGTATAGAATGAGCTGCAGGCTGTGTGTGTATAAGGTGTATAGAATGAGCTGCAGGCTGTGTATAAGGTGTATAGAATGAGCTGCAGGCTGTGTGTGTATAAGGTGTATAGAATGAGCTGCAGGCTGTGTGTATAAGGTGTATAGAATGAGCTGCATGCTGTGGTGTGCATAAGGTGTATAGAATGAGCTGCAGGCTGTGTGTATAAGGTGTATAGAATGAGCTGCAGGCTGTGTGTGTGTATAAGGTGTATAGATTGAGCTGTAGGCTGTGTATGTATAAGGTGTATAGAATGAGCTGCAGGCTGTGTGTATAAGGTCTATAGAATGAGCTGCAGGCTGTGTGTGTGTATAAGGTGTATAGAATGAGCTGCAGGCTGTGTGTGTGTATTAGGTGTATAGAATGAGCTGCAGGCTGTGTGTGTATAAGGTGTATAGAATGAGCTGCAGGCTGTGTGTGTATAAGGTGTATAGAATGAGCTGCAGGCTGTGTGTGTTTAAGGTGTATAGAATTTGATGCAGGCTGTGTGTGTGTGTATAAGGTGTATAAAATGAGCTGCAGGCTGTGTGTGTATAAGGTGTATAGAATGATCTGCAGGCTGTGTGTTTGTGGTGTATAGAATGAGCTGCAGGCCATGTGAGTATAAGGTGTATATAATGAACTGCAGGCTATGTGTGTGTATAAGGTGTATAAAATGAGCTGTAGGCTGTGTGTGTGTATAAGGTGTATAGAATGTGCTGGATGCTGTGTGTGTGTGTATAAGGTGTATAGAATGAACTGCAGGCTGTGTGTGTATAAGGTGTATAGAATGAGCTGCAGGCTGTGTGTGTATAAGGTGTATATAATGACATGCAGGCTGTGTGTGTATAAGGTGTATAGAATGAGCTGCAGGCTGTGTGTGTGTATAAGGTGTATAGAATGAACTGCAGGCTGTGTGTGTATAAGGTGTATAGAATGAGCTGCAGACTGTGTGTGTATAAGGTGTATATAATGAGCTGCAGGCTGTGTGTATGTCTAAGGTGTATAGAATGAGCTGCAGACTGTGTGTGTGTATAAGGTGTATATAATGAGCTGCAGGCTGTTTGTATGTCTAAGGTGTATAGAATGAGCTGCAGGCTGTGTGTATAAGGTGTATAGAATGAGCTGCAGGCTGTGTGTTTAAGGTGTATAGAATGAGCTGCAGGCTGTGTGTATGTATAAGGTGTATAGAATGAGCTGCAGGCAGTGTGTGTGTATAAGGTGTATAGAATGAGCTGCAGGCTGTGTGTATAAGGTGTATAGAATGGGCTGCAGGCTATGTGTGTATAAGGTGTATAGAATGAGCTGCAGGCTGTGGTGTGTATAAGATGTATAGAATGAGCTGCAGGCTGTGTGTGTATAAGGTGTATAGAATGAGCTGCAGGCTGTGTGTGTGTATAAGGTATATAGAATGAGCTGCAGGCTGTGTGTGTGTATAAGGTGTATAGAATGAGCTGCAGGCTGTGTGTGTGTATAAGGTTTATAGAATGAACTGCAGGCCGTGTATAAAGTGTATAGAATGAGCAGCAGGATGTGTGTATAAGGTGTATAGAATGAGCATGCAGGCTGTGTGTGTGTGTATAAGGTGTATAGAATGAGCTGCAGGCTGTGTGTGTGTATAAGGTGTATAGGTTGAGATGCTGGCTGTGTGTATAAGGTGTATAGAATGACCTGCGGGCTGTGTGTGTGTATAAGGTGTATAGAATGAGCTGGAGGCTGTGTGTGTGTATAAGGTGTATAGAATGAGCTGCAGGCTGTGTGTGTATAAGGTGTATAGAATGAGCTGCAGGCTGTGTGTGTGTATAAGGTGTATAGAATGAGCTGCAGGCTGTGTGTGTGTATAAGTTGTAGAGAATGAGCTGCAGGCTGTGTGTGTGTATAAGGTGTATAGAATGAGCTGCAGGCTGTGCGTGTATAAGGTGTATAGAATGATCTGCAGGCTGTGTGTGTATAAGGTGTATATAATGACCTACAGGCTGTGTGTGTATAAGGTGTATAGAATGAGCTGCAGGCTGTGTGTGTGTATAAGGTGTATAGAATGAACTGCAGGCTGTGTGTGTATAAGGTGTATAGAATGAGCTGCAGACTGTGTGTGTGTATAAGGTGTATATAATGAGCTGCAGGCTGTGTGTATGTCTAAGGTGTATAGAATGAGCTGCAGACTGTGTGTGTGTATAAGGTGTATATAATGAGCTGCAGGCTGTGTGTATGACTAAGGTGTATAGAATGAGCTGCAGACTGTGTGTGTGTATAAGGTGTATATAATGAGCTGCAGGCTGTGTGTATGTCTAAGGTGTATAGAATGAGCTGCAGGCTGTGTGTATAAGGTGTATAGAATGAGCTGCAGGCTGTGTGTGTGTATAAGGTATATAGAATGAGCTGCAGGCTGTGTGTGTGTATAAGGTGTATAGAATGAGCTGCAGGCTGTGTGTGTGTATAAGGTGTATAGAATGACCTGCAGGCTGTGTGTATAAAGTGTATAGAATGAGCAGCAGGATGTGTGTGTGTATAAGGTGTATAGAATGAGCTGCAGGCTGTGTGTGTATAAGGTGTATAGAATGAGCTGCAGGCTGTGTGTGTATAAGGTGTAAAGAATGAGCTGTAGGCTGTGTGTGTGTATAAGGTGTATAGAATGAGCTGCAGGCTGTGTGTGTATAAGGTGTATAGAATGAGCTGTAGGCTGTGTGTGTGTATAAGGTGTACAGAATGAGCTGCAGGCTGTGTGTGTGTATAAGGTGTATAGAATGAGCAGCAGGATGTGTGTATAAGGTGTATAGAATGAGCTGCAGGCTGTGTGTGTATAAAGTGTATAGAATGAGCTGCAGGCTGTGTGTGTATAAGGTGTTTAGAATGAGCTGCAGGCTGTGTATAAGGTGTATAGAATGAGCTGCAGGCTGTGTGTGTGTATAAGGTGTATAGAATGAGCTGCAGGCTGTGTGTGTGTATAAGGTGTATAGAATGAGCTGCAGGCTGTGTGTGTATAAGGTGTATATAATGACCTGCAGGCTGTGTGTGTATAAGGTGTATAGGACGAGCTGCAGGCTGTTTGTGTGTGTATAAGGTGTATAGAATGAGCTGCAGGCTGTGTATGTATAAGGTGTATAGAATGAGCTGCAGGCTGTGTGTATAAGGTCTACAGAATGAGCTGCAGGCTGTGTGTGTGTATAAGGTGTATAGAATGAGCTGCAGGCTGTGTGTGTGTATTAGGTGTATAGAATGAGCTGCAGGCTGTGTGTGTATAAGGTGTATAGAATGAGATGCAGGCTGTGTGTGTGTGTATAAGGTGTATAGAATGAGCTGCAGGCTGTGTGTGTATAAGGTGTATAGAGTGAGCTGCAGGCTGTGTGTGTGTATAAGGTGTATAAAATGAGCTGCAGGCTGTGTGTGTATAAGGTGTATATAATGAGCTGCAGGCTGTGTGTATGTCTAAGGTGTATAGAATGAGCTGCAGACTGTGTGTGTATAAGGTGTATATAATGAGCTGTAGGCTGTGTGTATGTCTAAGGTGTATAGAATGAGCTGCAGGCTGTGTGTATAAGGTGTATAGAATGAGCTGCAGGCTGTGTGTGTGTATAAGGTATATAGAATGAGCTGCAGGCTGTGTGTGTATAAGGTGTATAGAATGAGCTGTAGGCTGTGTGTGTGTATAAGGTGTATAGAATGAGCTGCAGGCTGTGTGTGTGTATAAGGTGTATAGAATGAGCAGCAGGATGTGTGTATAAGGTGTATAGAATGACCTGCTGGCTGTGTGTGTATAAGGTGTATAGAATGAGCTGCAGGCTGTGTGTGTATAAAGTGTATAGAATGAGCTGCAGGCTGTGTGTGTATAAGGTGTTTAGAATGAGCTGCAGGCTGTGTATAAGGTGTATAGAATGAGCTGCAGGCTGTGTGTGTATAAGGTGTATAGAATGAGCTGCAGGCTGTGTGTATAAGCTGTATAGAATGAGCTGCAGGCTGTGTGGGTAAGGTGTATAGAATGAGCTGCAAGCTGTGTGTATAAGGTGTATAGAATGAGCTGCAGGCTGTGTGTGTGTATAAGGTGTATAGAATGAGCTGCAGGCTGTGTGTGTATAAGGTGTATATAATGACCTGCAGGCTGTGTGTGTATAAGGTGTATAGGATGAACTGCAGGCTGTTTGTGTGTGTATAAGGTGTATAGAATGAGCTGCAGGCTGTGTATGTATAAGGTGTATAGAATGAGCTGCAGGCTGTGTGTAAAAGGTCTACAGAATGAGCTGCAGGCTGTGTGTGTGTATAAGGTGTATAGAATGAGCTGCAGGCTGTGTGTGTGTATTAGGTGTATAGAATGAGCTGCAGGCTGTGTGTGTATAAGGTGTATAGAATGAGATGCAGGCTGTGTGTGTGTGTATAAGGTGTATAGAATGAGCTGCAGGCTGTGTGTGTATAAGGTGTATAGAGTGAGCTGCAGGCTGTGTGTGTGTATAAGGTGTATAAAATGAGCTGCAGGCTGTGTGTGTATAAGGTGTATATAATGAGCTGCAGGCTGTGTGTATGTCTAAGGTGTATAGAATGAGCTGCAGACTGTGTGTGTATAAGGTGTATATAATGAGCTGTAGGCTGTGTGTATGTCTAAGGTGTATAGAATGAGCTGCAGGCTGTGTGTATAAGGTGTATAGAATGAGCTGCAGGCTGTGTGTGTGTATAAGGTTTATAGAATGAGCTGCAGGCTGTGTGTGTATAAGGTGTATAGAATGAGCTGTAGGCTGTGTGTGTATAAGGTGTATAGAATGAGCTGCAGGCTGTGTGTGTGTATAAGGTGTATAGAATGAGCAGCAGGATGTGTGTATAAGGTGTATAGAATGACCTGCAGGCTGTGTGTGTATAAGGTGTATAGAATGAGCTGCAGGCTGTGTGTGTATAAAGTGTATAGAATGAGCTGCAGGCTGTGTGTATAAGGTGTTTAGAATGAGCTGCAGGCTGTGTATAAGGTGTATAGAATGAGCTGCAGGCTGTGTGTGTATAAGGTGTATAGAATGAGCTGCAGGCTGTGTGTATAAGCTGTATAGAATGAGCTGCAGGCTGTGTGGGTAAGGTGTATAGAATGAGCTGCAAGCTGTGTGTATAAGGTGTATAGAATGAGCTGCAGGCTGTGTGTGTGTATAAGGTGTATAGAATGAGCTGCAGGCTGTGTGTGTATAAGGTGTATATAATGACCTGCAGGCTGTGTGTGTATAAGGTGTATAGGATGAGCTGCAGGCTGTTTGTGTGTGTATAAGGTGTATAGAATGAGCTGCAGGCTGTGTATGTATAAGGTGTATAGAATGAGCTGCAGGCTGTGTGTATAAGGTCTACAGAATGAGCTGCAGGCTGTGTGTGTGTATAAGGTGTATAGAATGAGCTGCAGGCTGTGTGTGTGTATTAGGTGTATAGAATGAGCTGCAGGCTGTGTGTGTATAAGGTGTATAGAATGAGATGCAGGCTGTGTGTGTGTGTATAAGATGTATAGAATGAGCTGCAGGCTGTGTGTGTATAAGGTGTATAGAGTGAGCTGCAGGCTGTGTGTGTGTATAAGGTGTATAAAATGAGCTGCAGGCTGTGTGTGTATACGGTGTATATAATGAGCTGCAGGCTGTGTGTATGTCTAAGGTGTATAGAATGAGCTGCAGACTGTGTGTGTATAAGGTGTATATAATGAGCTGCAGGCTGTGTGTATATCTAAGGTGTATAGAATGAGCTGCAGGCTGTGTGTATAAGGTGTATAGAATGAGCTGCAGGCTGTGTGTGTGTATAAGATGTATAGAATGACCTGCAGGCTGTGTGTATAAAGTGTATAGAATGAGCAGCAGGATATGTGTATAAGGTGTATAGAATGAGCAGCAGGCTGTGTGTGTATATGGTGTATAGAATGAGCTGCAGGCTGTGTGTGTATAAGGTGTATAGTATGAGCTGCTGGCTGTGTGTGTATAAAGTGTATAGAATGACCTGCAGGCTGTGTGTGTGTATAAGGTGTATAGAATGAGCTGCAGGCTGTGTGTGTATAAGGTGTATAGGACGAGCTGCAGGCTGTGTGTGTATAAGGTGTAGAGAAAAAGCTGCAGGCTGTGTGTGTATAAGGTGTGTAGAGGGGTATAGAATGAGCTGCAGGCTGTGTGTAGAAGGTGTATAGAATGAGCTGCAGGCTGTGTGTGTATGTGTATAATGTATATAGAATGAGCTGCAGACTGTGTGTGTGTATAAGGTGTATAGAATGAGCTGCAGGCTGTGTGGGTATAAGGTGTATAGAATGAGCTGCAGGCTGTGTGTATAATGTGTATAGAATGAGCTGCAGGCTGTGTGTATAAGGTGTATAGAATGAACTGCAGGCTGTGTGTATAAGGTGTATAGAATGAGCTGCAGGCTGTGTGTGTATAAGGTGTATAGAATGAGCTGCAGGCGGTGTGTGTGTATAAGGTGTATAGAATGAGCTGCAGGCTGTGTGTGTATAAGGTGTATAGAATGAGCTGCAGGCTGTGTGTGTGTACAAAGGTGTATAGAATGAGCTGCAGGCTGTGTGTGTATAAGGTGTATAGAAAGAGCTGCAGGCTGTGTGTATAAGGTGTATAGAATGAGATGCAGGCTGTGTGTGTGTGTATAAGGTGTGTAGAATGAGCTGCAGGCTGTGTGTGTATAAGGTGTATATAATGAGCTGCAGGCTGTGTGTATGTCTAAGGTGTATAGAATGACCTGCAGGCTGTGTGTATGTCTAAGGTGTATATAATGAGCTGCAGGCTGTGTGTATAAGGTGTATAGAATGAGCTGCAGGCTGTGTGTGTGTATAAGGTGTATAGAATGAGCTGCAGGCTGTGTGTGTGTATAAGATGTATAGAATGACCTGCAGGCTGTGTGTATAAAGTGTATAGAATGAGCAGCAGGATATGTGTATAAGGTGTATAGAATGAGCAGCAGGCTGTGTGTGTATATGGTGTATAGAATGAGCTGCAGGCTGTGTGTGTATAAGGTGTATAGTATGAGCTGCTGGCTGTGTGTGTATAAAGTGTATAGAATGACCTGCAGGCTGTGTGTGTGTATAAGGTGTATAGAATGAGCTGCAGGCTGTGTGTGTATAAGGTGTATAGGATGAGCTGCAGGCTGTGTGTGTATAAGGTGTAGAGAAAAAGCTGCAGGCTGTGTGTGTATAAGGTGTGTAGAGGGGTATAGAATGAGCTGCAGGCTGTGTGTAGAAGGTGTATAGAATGGGCTGCAGGCTGTGTGTGTATGTGTATAATGTATATAGAATGAGCTGCAGACTGTGTGTGTGTATAAGGTGTATAGAATGAGCTGCAGTCTGTGTGGGTATAAGGTGTATAGAATGAGCTGCAGGCTGTGTGTATAATGTGTATAGAATGAGCTGCAGGCTGTGTGAATAATGTGTATAGAATGAGCTGCAGGCTGTGTGTGTATAAGGTGTATAGAATGAGCTGCAGGCTGTGTGTGTATAAGGTGTATAGAATGAGCTGCAGGCTGTGTGTGTATAAGGTGTATAGAATGAGCTGCAGGCTGTGTGTGTGTACAAAGGTGTATAGAATGAGCTGCAGGCTGTGTGTGTATAAGGTGTATAGAAAGAGCTGCAGGCTGTGTGTATAAGGTGTATAGAATGAGCTGCATGCTGTGTGTGTGTATAAGGTGTATAGAATGAGCTGCAGGCTGTGTGTGTGTATAAGATGTATAGAATGACCTGCAGGCTGTGTGTATAAAGTGTATAGAATGAGCAGCAGGATATGTGTATAAGGTGTATAGAATGAGCAGCAGGCTGTGTGTGTATATGGTGTATAGAATGAGCTGCAGGCTGTGTGTGTATAAGGTGTATAGTATGAGCTGCTGGCTGTGTGTGTATAAAGTGTATAGAATGACCTGCAGGCTGTGTGTGTGTATAAGGTGTATAGAATGAGCTGCAGGCTGTGTGTGTATAAGGTGTATAGGATGAGCTGCAGGCTGTGTGTGTATAAGGTGTAGAGAAAAAGCTGCAGGCTGTGTGTGTATAAGGTGTGTAGAGGGGTATAGAATGAGCTGCAGGCTGTGTGTAGAAGGTGTATAGAATGAGCTGCAGGCTGTGTGTGTATGTGTATAATGTATATAGAATGAGCTGCAGACTGTGTGTGTGTATAAGGTGTATAGAATGAGCTGCAGGCTGTGTGGGTATAAGGTGTATAGAATGAGCTGCAGGCTGTATGTATAATGTGTATAGAATGAGCTGCAGGCTGTGTGTATAAGGTGTATAGAATGAGCTGCAGGCTGTGTGTGTATAAGGTGTATAGAATGAGCTGCAGGCTGTGTGTGTATAAGGTGTATAGAATGAGCTGCAGGCTGTGTGTGTATAAGGTGTATAGAATGAGCTGCAGGCTGTGTGTGTGTACAAAGGTGTATAGAATGAGCTGCAGGCTGTGTGTGTATAAGGTGTATAGAAAGAGCTGCAGGCTGTGTGTATAAGGTGTATAGAATGAGCTGCATGCTGTGTGTGTGTATAAGGTGTATAGAATGAGCTGCAGGCTGTGTGTGTGTATAAGGTGTATAGAATGAGCTTCAGGCTGTGTGTGTGTATAAGGTGTATAGAATGAGCTGCAGGCTGTGTGTGTGTATAAGGTGTATAGAATGAGCTGCGTGTATAAGGTGTATAGAATGAGCTGCCGGCTGTGTGTGTATAAAGTGTATAGAAGGAGCTGCAGGCTGTGTGTGTATAAGGTGTATAGAATGAGCTGCAGGCTGTGTATAAGGTGTATAGAATGAGCTGCAGGCTGTGTGTGTATAAGGTGTATAGAATGAGCTGCAGGCTGTGTGTATAAGGTGTATAGAATGAGCTGCAGGCTGTGGTGTGCATAAGGTGTATAGAATGAGCTGCAGGCTGTGTGTATAAGGTGTATAGAATGAGCTGCAGGCTGTGTGTGTGTATAAGGTGTATAGAATGAGCTGCAGGCTGTGTGTGTATAAGGTGTATAGAATTTGATGCAGGCTGTGTGTGTGTATAAGGTGTATAAAATGAGCTGCAGGCTGTGTGTGTATAAGGTGTATAGAATGAGCTGCAGGCTGTGTGTGTGTGGTGTATAGAATGAGCTGCAGGCTGTGTGAGTATAAGGTGTATAAAATGACCTGCAGGCTATGTGTGTGTATAAGGTGTATAAAATGAGCTGTAGGCTGTGTGTGTGTATAAGGTGTATAGAATGTGCTGGAGGCTGTGTGTGTGTGTATAAGGTGTATAGAATGAGCTGCAGGCTGTGTGTGTATAAGGTGTATAGAATGAGCTGCAGGCTGTGTGTGTATAAGGTGTATATAATGACATGCAGGCTGTGTGTGTATAAGGTGTATAGAATGAGCTGCAGGCTGTGTGTGTATAAGGTGTATATAATGAGCTGCAGGCTGTGTGTATGTCTAAGGTGTATAGAATGAGCTGCAGACTGTGTGTGTGTATAAGGTGTATATAATGAGCTGCAGGCTGTGTGTATGTCTAAGGTGTATAGAATGAGCTGCAGGCTGTGTGTATAAGGTGTATAGAATGAGCTGCAGGCTGTGTGTGTGTATAAGGTGTATAGAATGAGCTGCAGGCTGTGTGTGTGTATAAGATGTATAGAATGACCTGCAGGCTGTGTGTATAAAGTGTATAGAATGAGCAGCAGGATATGTGTATAAGGTGTATAGAATGAGCAGCAGGCTGTGTGTGTATATGGTGTATAGAATGAGCTGCAGGCTGTGTGTGTATAAGGTGTATAGTATGAGCTGCTGGCTGTGTGTGTATAAAGTGTATAGAATGAACTGCAGGCTGTGTGTGTGTATAAGGTGTATAGAATGAGCTGCAGGCTGTGTGTGTATAAGGTGTATAGGACGAGCTGCAGGCTGTGTGTGTATAAGGTGTAGAGAAAAAGCTGCAGGCTGTGTGTGTATAAGGTGTGTAGAGGGGTATAGAATGAGCTGCAGGCTGTGTGTAGAAGGTGTATAGAATGAGCTGCAGGCTGTGTGTGTATGTGTATAATGTATATAGAATGAGCTGCAGACTGTGTGTGTGTATAAGGTGTATAGAATGAGCTGCAGGCTGTGTGGGTATAAGGTGTATAGAATGAGCTGCAGGCTGTGTGTATAATGTGTATAGAATGAGCTGCAGGCTGTGTGTATAAGGTGTATAGAATGAGCTGCAGGCTGTGTGTGTATAAGGTGTATAGAATGAGCTGCAGGCTGTGTGTGTATAAGGTGTATAGAATGAGCTGCAGGCGGTGTGTGTGTATAAGGTGTATAGAATGAGCTGCAGGCTGTGTGTGTATAAGGTGTATAGAATGAGCTGCAGGCTGTGTGTGTGTACAAAGGTGTATAGAATGAGCTGCAGGCTGTGTGTGTATAAGGTGTATAGAAAGAGCTGCAGGCTGTGTGTATAAGGTGTATAGAATGAGATGCAGGCTGTGTGTGTGTGTATAAGGTGTGTAGAATGAGCTGCAGGCTGTGTGTGTATAAGGTGTATAGAGTGAGCTGCAGGCTGTGTGTGTGTATAAGGTGTATAAAATGAGCTGCAGGCTGTGTGTGTATAAGGTGTATATAATGAGCTGCAGGCTGTGTGTATGTCTAAGGTGTATAGAATGAGGTGCAGCAGAATGAGGAGCAGCAGAATGTGGTGCAGCAGAGGTGAGTAGCAGCAGAATGAGGAGCAGCAGAATGAGGTGCAGCAGAGGTGAGGTGCAGCAGAATGAGGTGCAGGAGAATGAGGAGCAGCAGAATGTGGTGCAGCAGAGGTGAGTAGCAGCAGAATGAGGTGCAGCAGAATGAGGAGCAGCAGAATGAGGTGCAGCAGAGGTGAGGAGCAGCAGAGGTGAGGAGCAGCAGAATGAGGTGCAGCAGAATGAGGTGCAGCAGAATGAGGAGCAGGAGAGGTGCAGCAGAATGAGGTGCAGCAGAGGTGAGCAGCAGAATGAGGTGCAGCAGAATGAGGAGCAGCAGAATGAGGAGCAGCAGAGGTGCAGCAGAGGTGCAGCAGAGGTGAGCAGCAGAATGAGGAGCAGCAGAATGAGGTGCAGCAGAGGTGAGCAGGAAAATGAGGTGCAGCAGAGGTGAGAAGCAGAATGAGGTGCAGCAGAATGAGGAGCAGCAGAGGTGAGGAGCAGCAGAATGAGGTGCAGCAGAGGTGAGGAGCAGCAGAATGAGGTGCAGTAGAATGAGGAGCAGCAGAATGAGGTGCAGCAGAGGTGAGGAGCAGCAGAATGAGGAGCAGCAGAGGTGAGGAGCAGCAGAATGAGGAGCAGCAGAATGAGGTGCAGCAGAGGTGAGATGCAGCAGAGGTGAGGAGCAGCAGAGGTGAGGAGCAGCAGAATGAGGTGCAGCAGAATGAGGAGCAGCAGAATGAGGAGCAGTAGAGGTGAGGTGCAGCAGAGGTGAGGTGCAGCAGAGGTGAGGAGCAGCAGAATGAGGTGCAGCAGAATGAGGAGCAGCAGAGGTGAGGAGCAGCAGAATGAGGTGCAGCAGAATAATGAGGAGCAGCAGAATGAGGAGCAGCAGAGGTGCAGCAGAATGAGGAGGAGCAGAGGTGAGGTACAGCAGAATGAGGAGCAGCAGAGGTGAGTAGCAGCAGAATGAGGAGCAGCAGAATGAGGAGCAGCAGAGGTGAGGAGCAGCAGAGGTGCAGCAGAGGTGAGTAGCAGCAGAATGAGGAGCAGCAGAATGAGGAGCAGCAGAGGTGAGGAGCAGCAGAATGAGGTGCAGCAGAATAATGAGGAGCAGCAGAATGAGGAGCAGCAATGGTGCAGCAGAATGAGGAGGAGCAGAGGTGAGGTGCAGCAGAATGAGGAGCAGCAGAGGTAAGTAGCAGCAGAATGAGGAGCAGCAGAATGAGGAGCAGCAGAGGTGAGGAGCAGCAGAGGTGCAGCAGAATGAGGAGCAGCAGAGGTGAGTAGCAGCAGAGGTGAGTAGCAGCAGAATGAGGAGCAGCAGAATGAGGTGCAGCAGAGGTGAGGTGCAGCAAAATGAGGTGCAGCAGAATGAGGAGCAGCAGAATGTGGTGCAGCAGAGGTGAGTAGCAGCAGAATGAGGTGCAGCAGAATGAGGAGCAGCAGAATGAGGTGCAGCAGAGGTGAGGAGCAGCAGAGGTGAGGAGCAGCAGAGGTGAGGAGCAGCAGAATTAGGTGCAGCAGAATGAGGTGCAGCAGAATGAGGAGCAGGAGAGGTGCAGCAGAATGAGGTGCAGCAGAGGTGAGCAGCAGAATGAGGTGCAGCAGAATGAGGAGCAGCAGAATGAGGAGCAGCAGAGGTGCAGCAGAGGTGAGCAGCAGAATGAGGAGCAGAAGAGGTGCAGCAGAATGAGGTTCAGCAGAGGTGAGCAGCAGAATGAGGTGCAGCAGAGGTGAGAAGCAGAAGAGGTGCAGCAGAATGAGGAGCAGCAGAATGAGGTGCAGCAGAATGAGGAGCAGCAGAGGTGAGGAGCAGCAGAATTAGGTGCAGCAGAGGTGAGGAGCAGCAGAGGTGAGGAGCAGCAGAATGAGGTGCAGTAGAATGAGGAGCAGCAGAATGAGGTGCAGCAGAGGTGAGGAGCAGCAGAATGAGGAGCAGCAGAGGTGAGGAGCAGCAGAGGTGAGGAGCAGCAGAATGAGGTGCAGCAGAATGAGGAGCAGCAGAGGTGAGGAGCAGCAGAATGAGGTGCCACAGAATGAGGTGCAGCAGAGGTGAGCAGCAGAATGAGGTGCATCAGAGGTGAGAAGAAGCAGAGTTGAGGAGCAGCAGAGGTGAGGAGCAGCAGAATGAGGAGCAGCAGAGGTGAGGAGCAGCAGAATGAGGTGCACCAGAATGAGGAGCAGCAGAATGAGGTGCAGCAGAGGTGAGGAGCAGCAGACGTGAGGAGCAGCAGAATGAGGTGCAGCAGAATGAGGTGCAGCAGAATGAGGAGCAGGAGAGGTGCAGCAGAATGAGGTGCAGCAGAGGTGAGCAGCAGAATGAGGTGCAGCAGAATGAGGAGCAGCAGAATGAGGAGCAGCAGAGGTGCAGCAGAGGTGAGCAGCAGAATGAGGAGCAGAAGAGGTGCAGCAGAATGAGGTGCAGCAGAGGTGAGCAGGAGAATGAGGTGCAGCAGAGGTGAGAAGCAGAATGAGGTGCAGCAGAATGAGGAGCAGCAGAATGAGGTGCAGCAGAATGAGGAGCAGCAGAGGTGAGGAGCAGCAGAATGAGGTGCAGCAGAGGTGAGGAGCAGCAGAATGAGGTGCAGTAGAATGAGGAGCAGCAGAATGAGGTGCAGCAGAGGTGAGGAGCAGCAGAATGAGGAGCAGCAGAGGTGAGGAGCAGCAGAGGTGAGGAGCAGCAGAATGAGGTGCAGCAGAATGAGGAGCAGCAAAGGTGAGGAGCAGCAGAATGAGGTGCCATAGAATGAGGTGCAGCAGAGGTGAGCAGCAGAATGAGGTGCAGCAGAGGTGAGGAGCAGCAGAGTTGAGGAGCAGCAGAGGTGAGGAGCAGCAGAATGAGGAGCAGCAGAATGAGGAGCAGCAGAATGAGGTGCAGCAGAGGTGAGGTGCAGCAGAGGTGAGGTGCAGCAGAGGTGAGGAGCAGCAGAATGAGGAGCAGCAGAATGAGGTGCAGCAGAGGTGAGATGCAGCAGAGGTGAGTAGCAGCAGAGGTGAGGAGCAGCAGAATGAGGTGCAGCAGAATAATGAGGAGCAGCAGAATGATGTTCAGCAGAATGAGGAGCAGCAGAGGTGAGGAGCAGCAGAGTGCGGTGCAGCAGAATGAGGTGCAGCAGAATGAGGAGCAGCAGAATGAGAAGCAGTAGAGGTGAGGAGCAGCAGAGGTGTGGTGCAGCAGAGGTGAGGAGCAGCAGAATGAGGTGCAGCAGAATGAGGAGCAGCAGAGGTGAGTAGCAGCAGAGGTGAGGAGCAGCAGAATGAGGTGCAGCAGAATGAGGAGCAGCAGAATGAGGTGCAGCAGAATGAGGAGCAGCAGAAGTGAGTAGCAGCAGAATGAGGAGCAGCAGAGGTGAGGAGCAGCAGAATGAGGTGCAGCAGAATGAGGCGCAACAGAAAAAGGTGCAGCAGAATGAGGAGCAGCAGAATGAGGAGCAGCAGAATGAGGTGCAGCAGAATGAGGAGCAGCAGAGGTGAGGAGCAGCAGAATGAGGTGCAGCAGAGTGAGTAGCAGCAGAGGTGAGTAGCAGCAGAATGAGGAGCAGCAGAATGAGGTGCAGCAGAGGTAAGCAGCAGAATGAGGTGCAGCAGAGGTGAGCAGCAGAATGAGGTGCAGCAGAATGAGGTGCAGCAGAGGTGAGTAGCAGAATGAGGTGCAGCAGAGGTGAGCAGCAGAATGAGGTGCAGCAGAAGTGAGGAGCAGCAGAATGAGGAGCAGCAGAATGAGGTGCAGCAGAGGTGAGGATCAGCAGAATGAGGAGCAGCAGAGCTGTGGAGCAGCAGAGGTGAAGAGCAGCAGAATGAGGAGCAGCAGAATGAGGTGCAGCAGAGGTGAGATGCAGCAGAGGTGAGGAGCAGCAGAGGTGAGGAGCAGCAGAATGAGGTGCAGCAGAATGAGGAGCAGCAGAATGAGGAGCAGTAGAGGTGAGGAGCAGCAGAGGTGTGGTGCAGCAGAGGTGAGGAGCAGCAGAATGGGGTGCAGCAGAATGAGGAGCAGCAGAGGTGAGTAGCAGCAGAGGTGAGGAGCAGCAGAATGAGGTGCAGCAGAATAATGAGGAGCAGCAGAATGAGGTGCAGCAGAATGAGGAGCAGCAGTGGTGAATAGCAGCAGAGGTGAGGAGTAGCAGAATGAGGTGCAGCAGAATGAGGTGCAGCAGAGGTGAGCACATAATGAGGTGCAGCAGAGGTGAGCAGCAGAATGAGGTGCAGCAGACGTGAGGAGCTGCAGATGTGAGGAGCAGCAGAATGAGGAGCAGCAGAATGAGGTGCAGCAGAGGTGAGTAGCAGCAGAGGTGAGGTGCAGCAGAGGTGAGGAGCAGCAGAGATGAGGAGCAGCAGAGGTGAGTAGCAGCAGAATGAGGAGCAGCAGAATGAGGTGCAGCAGAGGTGAGGTGCAGCAGCGGTGAGGTGCAGCAGAGGTGAGGAGCAGCAGAGGTGAGGATCAGCAGAGGAGAGGAGCAGCAGAATGAGGAGCAGCAGAATGAGGTGCAGCAGAGGTGAGATGCAGCAGAGGTGAGGAGCAGCAGAGGTGAGGAGCAGCAGAATGAGGAGCAGCAGAATGAGGTGCAGCAGAATGAGGAGCAGCAGAGGTGAGTAGCAGCAGAGGTGAGGAGCAGCAGAATGAGGTGCAGCAGAATGAGGTGCAGCAGAGGTGAGATGCAGCAGAATGAGGTGCAGCAGAGGTGAGGAGCAGCAGAATGAGGAGCTGCAGAGGTGAGGAGCAGCAGAATGAGGTGCAGCAGAATGAGGAGCAGCAGAGGTGAGTAGCAGCAGAGGTGAGGAGCAGCAGAATGAGGTGCAGCAGAATGAGGAGCAGCAGAATGAGGTGCAGCAGAATGAGGAGCAGCAGAAGTGAGTAGCAGCAGAATGAGGAGCAGCAGAGGTGAGGAGCAGCAGAATGAGGTGCAGCAGAATGAGGCGCAACAGAAAAAGGTGCAGCAGAATGAGGAGCAGCAGAATGAGGAGCAGCAGAATGAGGTGCAGCAGAATGAGGAGCAGCAGAGGTGAGGAGCAGCAGAATGAGGTGCAGCAGAGTGAGTAGCAGCAGAGGTGAGTAGCAGCAGAATGAGGAGCAGCAGAATGAGGTGCAGCAGAATGAGGTGCAGCAGAGGTAAGCAGCAGAATGAGGTGCAGCAGAGGTGAGCAGCAGAATGAGGTGCAGCAGAATGAGGTGCAGCAGAGGTGAGTAGCAGAATGAGGTGCAGCAGAGGTGAGCAGCAGAATGAGGTGCAGCAGAAGTGAGGAGCAGCAGAATGAGGAGCAGCAGAATGAGGTGCAGCAGAGGTGAGGATCAGCAGAATGAGGAGCAGCAGAGCTGTGGAGCAGCAGAGGTGAAGAGCAGCAGAATGAGGAGCAGCAGAATGAGGTGCAGCAGAGGTGAGATGCAGCAGAGGTGAGGAGCAGCAGATGTGAGGAGCAGCAGAATGAGGTGCAGCAGAATGAGGAGCAGCAGAATGAGGAGCAGTAGAGGTGAGGAGCAGCAGAGGTGTGGTGCAGCAGAGGTGAGGAGCAGCAGAATGGGGTGCAGCAGAATGAGGAGCAGCAGAGGTGAGTAGCAGCAGAGGTGAGGAGCAGCAGAATGAGGTGCAGCAGAATAATGAGGAGCAGCAGAATGAGGTGCAGCAGAATGAGGAGCAGCAGTGGTGAATAGCAGCAGAGGTGAGGAGTAGCAGAATGAGGTGCAGCAGAATGAGGTGCAGCAGAGGTGAGCACATAATGAGGTGCAGCAGAGGTGAGCAGCAGAATGAGGTGCAGCAGACGTGAGGAGCTGCAGATGTGAGGAGCAGCAGAATGAGGAGCAGCAGAATGAGGTGCAGCAGAGGTGAGTAGCAGCAGAGGTGAGGTGCAGCAGAGGTGAGGAGCAGCAGAGATGAGGAGCAGCAGAGGTGAGTAGCAGCAGAATGAGGAGCAGCAGAATGAGGTGCAGCAGAGGTGAGGTGCAGCAGCGGTGAGGTGCAGCAGAGGTGAGGAGCAGCAGAGGTGAGGATCAGCAGAGGAGAGGAGCAGCAGAATGAGGAGCAGCAGAATGAGGTGCAGCAGAGGTGAGATGCAGCAGAGGTGAGGAGCAGCAGAGGTGAGGAGCAGCAGAATGAGGAGCAGCAGAATGAGGTGCAGCAGAATGAGGAGCAGCAGAGGTGAGTAGCAGCAGAGGTGAGGAGCAGCAGAATGAGGTGCAGCAGAATGAGGTGCAGCAGAGGTGAGATGCAGCAGAATGAGGTGCAGCAGAGGTGAGGAGCAGCAGAATGAGGAGCTGCAGAGGTGAGGAGCAGCAGAATGAGGTGCAGCAGAATAAGGAGCAGCAGAGGTGAGTAGCAGCAGAATGATGAGCAGCAGAATGAGGAGCAGCAGAATGAGGAGCAGCAGAGGTGAGGAGCAGCAGAGTTGTGGTGCAGCAGAGGTGAGGAGCAGCAGAATGAGGTGCAGCAGAATGAGGAGCAGCAGAGGTGAGTAGCAGCAGAGATGAGGAGCAGCAGAATGAGGTGCAGCAGAATGAGGAGCAGCAGAATGAGGAGCAGCAGAATGAGGTGCAGCAGAATAATGAGGAGCAGCAGAATGAGGTGCAGCAGAATGAGGAGCAGCAGAGGTGAGGAGCAGCAGAGGTGAGGAGCAGCAGAATGAGGTGCAGTAGAATGAGGAGCAGCAGAATGAGGTGCAGCAGAGGTGAGGAGCAGCAGAATGAGGAGCAGCAGAGGTGAGGAGCAGCAGAATGAGGTGCAGTAGAATGAGGAGCAGCAGAATGAGGTGCAGCAGAGGTGAGGAGCAGCAGAATGAGGAGCAGCAGAATGAGGAGCAGCAAAGGTGAGGAGCAGCAGAATGAGGTGCCATAGAATGAGGTGCAGCAGAGGTGAGCAGCAGAATGAGGTGCAGCAGAGGTGAGGAGCAGCAGAGTTGAGGAGCAGCAGAGGTGAGGAGCAGCAGAATGAGGAGCAGCAGAATGAGGAGCAGCAGAATGAGGTGCAGCAGAGGTGAGGTGCAGCAGAGGTGAGGTGCAGCAGAGGTGAGGAGCAGCAGAATGAGGAGCAGCAGAATGAGGTGCAGCAGAGGTGAGATGCAGCAGAGGTGAGTAGCAGCAGAGGTGAGGAGCAGCAGAATGAGGTGCAGCAGAATAATGAGGAGCAGCAGAATGATGTTCAGCAGAATGAGGAGCAGCAGAGGTGAGGAGCAGCAGAGTGCGGTGCAGCAGAATGAGGTGCAGCAGAATGAGGAGCAGCAGAATGAGAAGCAGTAGAGGTGAGGAGCAGCAGAGGTGTGGTGCAGCAGAGGTGAGGAGCAGCAGAATGAGGTGCAGCAGAATGAGGAGCAGCAGAGGTGAGTAGCAGCAGAGGAGAGGAGCAGCAGAATGAGGTGCAGCAGAATGAGGAGCAGCAGAATGAGGTGCAGCAGAATGAGGAGCAGCAGAAGTGAGTAGCAGCAGAATGAGGAGCAGCAGAGGTGAGGAGCAGCAGAATTAGGTGCAGCAGAATGAGGCGCAACAGAAAAAGGTGCAGCAGAATGAGGAGCAGCAGAATGAGGAGCAGCAGAATGAGGTGCAGCAGAATGAGGAGCAGCAGAGGTGAGGAGCAGCAGAATGAGGTGCAGCAGAGTGAGTAGCAGCAGAGGTGAGTAGCAGCAGAATGAGGAGCAGCAGAATGAGGTGCAGCAGAATGAGGTGCAGCAGAGGTGAGCAGCAGAATGAGGTGCAGCAGAGGTGAGCAGCAGAATGAGGTGCAGCAGAATGAGGTGCAGCAGAGGTGAGTAGCAGAATGAGGTGCAGCAGAGGTGAGCAGCAGAATGAGGTGCAGCAGAAGTGAGGAGCAGCAGAATGAGGAGCAGCAGAATGAGGTGCAGCAGAGGTGAGGATCAGCAGAATGAGGAGCAGCAGAGCTGTGGAGCAGCAGAGGTGAAGAGCAGCAGAATGAGGAGCAGCAGAATGAGGTGCAGCAGAGGTGAGATGCAGCAGAGGTGAGGAGCAGCAGAGGTGAGGAGCAGCAGAATGAGGTGCAGCAGAATGAGGAGCAGCAGAATAAGGAGCAGTAGAGGTGAGGAGCAGCAGAGGTGTGGTGCAGCAGAGGTGAGGAGCAGCAGAATGAGGTGCAGCAGAATGAGGAGCAGCAGAGGTGAGGAGCAGCAGAGGTGAGGAGCAGCAGAATGAGGTGCAGCAGAATAATGAGGAGCAGCAGAATGAGGTGCAGCAAAATGAGGAGCAGCAGAGGTGAATAGCAGCAGAGGTGAGGAGTAGCAGAATGAGGTGCAGCAGAATGAGGTGCAGCAGAGGTGAGCACATAATGAGGTGCAGCAGAGGTGAGGTGCAGCAGAGGTGAGGTGCAGC
This sequence comes from Taudactylus pleione, assembly GCA_031769625.1. Classification (NCBI taxonomy): domain Eukaryota; kingdom Metazoa; phylum Chordata; class Amphibia; order Anura; family Myobatrachidae; genus Taudactylus; species Taudactylus pleione. The sequence goes on along the minus strand of JAUIMM010001745.1, from coordinate 35,498 downwards.
AGAGGTGAGGTGCAGCAGAGGTGAGGAGCAGCAGAATGAGGAGCAGCAGAATGAGGTGCAGCAGAGGTGAGATGCAGCAGAGGTGAGGAGCAGCAGAGGTGAGGAGCAGCAGAATGAGGTGCAGCAGAATGAGGAGCAGTAGAGGTGAGGAGCAGCAGAGGTGAGTAGCAGCAGAGGTGAGGAGCAGCAGAATGAGGTGCAGCAGAATAATGAGGAGCAGCAGAATGAGGTGCAGCAGAATGAGGAGCAGCAGTGGTGAATAGCAGCAGAGGTGAGGAGTAGCAGAATGAGGTGCAGCAGAATGAGGTGCAGCAGAGGTGAGCACATAATGAGGTGCAGCAGAGGTGAGCAGCAGAATGAGGTGCAGCAGACGTGAGGAGCTGCAGATGTGAGGAGCAGCAGAATGAGGAGCAGCAGAATGAGGTGCAGCAGAGGTGAGTAGCAGCAGAGGTGAGGAGCAGCAGAGGTGAGGAGCAGCAGAGATGAGGAGCAGCAGAGGTGAGTAGCAGCAGAATGAGGAGCAGCAGAATGAGGTGCAGCAGAGGTGAGATGCAGCAGAGATGAGGAGCAGCAGAGGTGAGGAGCAGCAGAATGAGGAGCAGCAGAATGAGGTGCAGCAGAATGAGGAGCAGCAGAGGTGAGTAGCAGCAGAGGTGAGGAGCAGCAGAATGAGGTGCAGCAGAATGAGGTGCAGCAGAGGTGAGATGCAGCAGAATGAGGTGCAGCAGAGGTGAGGAGCAGCAGAATGAGGAGCTGCAGAGGTGAGGAGCAGCAGAATGAGGTGCAGCAGAATAAGGAGCAGCAGAGGTGAGTAGCAGCAGAATGATGAGCAGCAGAATGAGGAGCAGCAGAGGTGAGGAGCAGCAGAGTTGTGGTGCAGCAGAGGTGAGGAGCAGCAGAATGAGGTGCAGCAGAATGAGGAGCAGCAGAGGTGAGTAGCAGCAGAGATGAGGAGCAGCAGAATGAGGTGCAGCAGAATGAGGAGCAGCAGAATGAGGAGCAGCAGAATGAGGTGCAGCAGAATAATGAGGAGCAGCAGAATGAGGTGCAGCAGAATGAGGAGCAGCAGAGGTGAGGAGCAGCAGAGGTGAGGAGCAGCAGAATGAGGTGCAGTAGAATGAGGAGCAGCAGAATGAGGTGCAGCAGAGGTGAGGAGCAGCAGAATGAGGAGCAGCAGAGGTGAGGAGCAGCAGAGGTGAGGAGCAGCAGAGGTGAGGTGCAGTAGAATGAGGAGCAGCAGAATGAGGTGCAGCAGAGGTGAGGAGCAGCAGAATGAGGTGCAGTAGAATGAGGAGCAGCAGAATGAGGTGCAGCAGAGGTGAGGAGCAGCAGAAAGAGGAGCAGCAGAGGTGAGGAGCAGCAGAGGTGAGGAGCAGCAGAGGTGAGGTGCAGCAGAATGAGGTGCAGCAGAGGTGAGGAGCAGCAGAATGAGGAGCAGCAGAGGTTAGGAGCAGCAGAATGAGATGCAGCAGAATGAGGTGCAGCAGAATGAGGTGCAGCAGATGTGAGCACAGAACGAGGTGCAGCAGACGTGAGCAGCAGAATGAGGTGCAGCAGAATGAGCAGCAGCAGAATGATGAGCAGCAGAATGAGGTGCAGGAGAATGAGGAGCAGAAGAGGTGAGTAGCAGCAGAATGAGGTGCAGCAGAATGAGGTGTAGCAGAATGAGGAGCAGAAGAGGTGAGTAGCAGCAGAATGAGGTGCAGCAGAATGAGGAGCAGCAGAATGAGGTGCAGCAGAATGACGAGCAGAAGAGGTGAGTAGCAGCAGAATGAGGAGCAGCAGAATGAGGAGCAGTAGAGGTGAGGAGCAGCAGAGGTGAGGTGCAGCAGAGGTGAGGAGCAGCAGAATGAGGTGCAGCAGAATGAGGAGCAGCAGAGGTGAGGAGCAGCAGAATGAGGTGCAGCAGAATAATGAGGAGCAGCAGAATGAGGAGCAGCAGAGGTGCAGCAGAATGAGGAGGAGCAGAGGTGAGGTACAGCAGAATGAGGAGCAGCAGAGGTGAGAAGCAGCAGAATGAGGAGCAGCAGAATGAGGAGCAGCAGAGGTGAGGAGCAGCAGAGGTGCAGCAGACGTGAGTAGCAGCAGAATGAGGAGCAGCAGAATGAGGTGCAGCAGAATAATGAGGAGCAGCAGAATGAGGAGCAGCAGAGGTGCAGCAGAATGAGGAGGAGCAGAGGTGAGGTGCAGCAGAATGAGGTGCAGCAGAGGTGAGGAGCAGCAGAATGAGGAGCAGCAGAGGTGAGGAGCAGCAGAGGTGAGGAGCAGCAGAATGAGGTGCAGCAGAATGAGGAGCAGCAGAGGTGAGGAGCAGCAGAATGAGGTTCCACAGAATGAGGTGCAGCAGAGGTGAGCAGCAGAATGAGGTGCAGCAGAGGTGAGGAGCAGCAGAATGAGGAGCAGCAGAATGAGGTGCAGCAGAGGTGAGATGCAGCAGAGGTGAGGAGCAGCAATGGTGAGGAGCAGCAGAATGAGGTGCAGCAGAATGAGGAGCAGCAGAATGAGGAGCAGTAGAGGTGAGGAGCAGCAGAGGTGAGGTGCAGCAGAGGTGAGGAGCAGCAGAATGAGGTGCAGCAGAATGAGGAGCAGCAGAGGTGAGGAGCAGCAGAATGAGGTGCAGCAGAATAATGAGGAGCAGCAGAATGAGGAGCAGCAGAGGTGCAGCAGAATGAGGAGGAGCAGAGGTGAGGTACAGCAGAATGAGGAGCAGCAGAGGTGAGTAGCAGCAGAATGAGGAGCAGCAGAATGAGGAGCAGCAGAGGTGAGGAGCAGCAGAGGTGCAGCAGAGGTGAGTAGCAGCAGAATGAGGAGCAGCAGAATGAGGAGCACCAGAGGTGAGGAGCAGCAGAATTAGGTGCAGCAGAATAATGAGGAGCAGCAGAATGAGGAGCAGCAATGGTGCAGCAGAATGAGGAGGAGCAGAGGTGAGGTGCAGCAGAATGAGGAGCAGCAGAGGTAAGTAGCAGCAGAATGAGGAGCAGCAGAATGAGGAGCAGCAGAGGTGAGGAGCAGCAGAGGTGCAGCAGAATGAGGAGCAGCAGAGGTGAGTAGCAGCAGAATGAGTAGCAGCAGAATGAGGTGCAGCAGAGGTGAGGTGCAGCAGAATGAGGTGCAGCAGAATGAGGAGCAGCAGAATGTGGTGCAGCAGAGGTGAGTAGCAGCAGAATGAGGTGCAGCAGAATGAGGAGCAGCAGAATGAGGTGCAGCAGAGGTGAGGAGCAGCAGAGGTGAGGAGCAGCAGAATGAGGTGCAGCAGAATGAGGTGCAGCAGAATGAGGAGCAGGAGAGGTGAGAAGCAGAATGAGGTGCAGCAGAGGTGAGAAGCAGAATGAGGTGCAGCAGAATGAGGAGCAGCAGAATGAGGTGCAGCAGAATGAGGAGCAGCAGAGGTGAGGAGCAGCAGAATGAGGTGCAGCAGAGGTGAGGAGCAGCAGAGGTGAGGAGCAGCAGAATGAGGTGCAGTAGAATGAGGAGCAGCAGAATGAGGTGCAGCAGAGGTGAGGAGCAGCAGAATGAGGAGCAGCAGAGGTGAGGAGCAGCAGAGGTGAGGAGCAGCAGAATGAGGTGCAGCAGAATGAGGAGCAGCAGAGGTGAGGAGCAGCAGAATGAGGTGCCACAGAATGAGGTGCAGCAGAGGTGAGCAGCAGAATGAGGTGCATCAGAGGTGAGGAGAAGCAGAGTTGAGGAGCAGCAGAGGTGAGGAGCAGCAGAATGAGGAGCAGCAGAGGTGAGGAGCAGCAGAATGAGGTGCACCAGAATGTGGAGCAGCAGAATGAGGTGCAGCAGAGGTGAGGAGCAGCAGAGGTGAGGAGCAGCAGAATGAGGTGCAGCAGAATGAGGTGCAGCAGAATGAGGAGCAGGAGAGGTGCAGCAGAATGAGGTGCAGCAGAGGTGAGCAGCAGAATGAGGTGCAGCAGAATGAGGAGCAGCAGAATGAGGAGCAGCAGAGGTGCAGCAGAGGTGCAGCAGAGGTGAGCAGCAGAATGAGGAGCAGAAGAGGTGCAGCAGAATGAGGTGCAGCAGAGGTGAGCAGGAGAATGAGGTGCAGCAGAGGTGAGAAGCAGAATGAGGTGCAGCAGAATGAGGAGCAGCAGAATGAGGTGCAGCAGAATGAGGAGCAGCAGAGGTGAGGAGCAGCAGAATGAGGTGCAGCAGAGGTGAGGAGCAGCAGAATGAGGTGCAGCAGAGGTGAGGAGCAGCAGAATGAGGAGCAGCAGAGGTGAGGAGCAGCAGAATGAGGAGCAGCAGAATGAGGTGCAGCAGAGGTGAGATGCAGCAGAGGTGAGGAGCAGCAGAAGTGAGGAGCAGCAGAATGAGGTGCAGCAGAATGAGGAGCAGCAGAATGAGGAGCAGTAGAGGTGAGGAGCAGCAGAGGTGAGGTGCAGCAGAGGTGAGGAGCAGCAGAATGAGGTGCAGCAGAATGAGGAGCAGCAGAGGTGAGGAGCAGCAGAATGAGGTGCAGCAGAATAATGAGGAGCAGCAGAATGAGGAGCAGCAGAGGTGCAGCAGAATGAGGAGGAGCAGAGGTGAGGTACAGCAGAATGAGGAGCAGCAGAGGTGAGTAGCAGCAGAATGAGGAGCAGCAGAATGAGGAGCAGCAGAGGTGAGGAGCAGCAGAGGTGCAGCAGAGGTGAGTAGCAGCAGAATGAGGAGCAGCAGAATGAGGAGCAGCAGAGGTGAGGAGCAGCAGAATGAGGTGCAGCAGAATAATGAGGAGCAGCAGAATGAGGAGCAGCAATGGTGCAGCAGAATGAGGAGGAGCAGAGGTGAGGTGCAGCAGAATGAGGAGCAGCAGAGGTGAGTAGCAGCAGAATGAGGAGCAGCAGAATGAGGTGCAGCAGAGGTGAGTAGCAGCAGAATGTGGAGCAGCAGAATGAGGTGCAGCAGAGGTGAGGTGCAGCAGAATGAGGTGCAGCAGAATGAGGAGCAGCAGAATGTGGTGCAGCAGAGGTGATTAGCAGCAGAATGAGGTGCAGCAGAATGAGGAGCAGCAGAATGAGGTGCAGCAGAGGTGAGGAGCAGCAGAGGTGAGGAGCAGCAGAATGAGGTGCAGCAGAGGTGAGCAGCAGAATGAGGTGCAGCAGAATGAGGAGCAGCAGAATGAGGAGCAGCAGAATGAGGAGCAGCAGAGGTGCAGCAGAGGTGCAGCAGAGGTGAGCAGCAGAATGAGGAGCAGAAGAGGTGCAGCAGAATGAGGTGCAGCAGAGGTGAGCAGCAGAATGAGGTGCAGCAGAGGTGAGAAGCAGAATGAGGTGCAGCAGAATGAGGAGCAGCAGAATGAGGTGCAGCAGAATGAGGAGCAGCAGAGGTGAGGAGCAGCAGAATGAGGTGCAGCAGAGGTGAGGAGCAGCAGAGGTGAGGAGCAGCAGAATGAGGTGCAGTAGAATGAGGAGCAGCAGAATGAGGTGCAGCATAATGAGGTGCAGCAGAATGAGGAGCAGGAGAGGTGAGAAGCAGAATGAGGTGCAGCAGAGGTGAGAAGCAGAATGAGGTGCAGCAGAATGAGGAGCAGCAGAATGAGGTGCAGCAGAATGAGGAGCAGCAGAGGTGAGGAGCAGCAGAATGAGGTGCAGCAGAGGTGAGGAGCAGCAGAGGTGAGGAGCAGCAGAATGAGGTGCAGTAGAATGAGGAGCAGCAGAATGAGGTGCAGCAGAGGTGAGGAGCAGCAGAATGAGGAGCAGCAGAGGTGAGGAGCAGCAGAGGTGAGGAGCAGCAGAATGAGGTGCAGCAGAATGAGGAGCAGCAGAGGTGAGGAGCAGCAGAATGAGGTGCCACAGAATGAGGTGCAGCAGAGGTGAGCAGCAGAATGAGGTGCATCAGAGGTGAGGAGAAGCAGAGTTGAGGAGCAGCAGAGGTGAGGAGCAGCAGAATGAGGAGCAGCAGAGGTGAGGAGCAGCAGAATGAGGTGCACCAGAATGTGGAGCAGCAGAATGAGGTGCAGCAGAGGTGAGGAGCAGCAGAGGTGAGGAGCAGCAGAATGAGGTGCAGCAGAATGAGGTGCAGCAGAATGAGGAGCAGGAGAGGTGCAGCAGAATGAGGTGCAGCAGAGGTGAGCAGCAGAATGAGGTGCAGCAGAATGAGGAGCAGCAGAATGAGGAGCAGCAGAGGTGCAGCAGAGGTGCAGCAGAGGTGAGCAGCAGAATGAGGAGCAGAAGAGGTGCAGCAGAATGAGGTGCAGCAGAGGTGAGCAGGAGAATGAGGTGCAGCAGAGGTGAGAAGCAGAATGAGGTGCAGCAGAATGAGGAGCAGCAGAATGAGGTGCAGCAGAATGAGGAGCAGCAGAGGTGAGGAGCAGCAGAATGAGGTGCAGCAGAGGTGAGGAGCAGCAGAATGAGGTGCAGCAGAATGAGGTGCAGCAGAGGTGAGGAGCAGCAGAATGAGGAGCAGCAGAGGTGAGGAGCAGCAGAATGAGGAGCAGCAGAATGAGGTGCAGCAGAGGTGAGATGCAGCAGAGGTGAGGAGCAGCAGAGGTGAGGAGCAGCAGAATGAGGTGCAGCAGAATGAGGAGCAGCAGAATGAGGAGCAGTAGAGGTGAGGAGCAGCAGAGGTGAGGTGCAGCAGAGGTGAGGAGCAGCAGAATGAGGTGCAGCAGAATGAGGAGCAGCAGAGGTGAGGAGCAGCAGAATGAGGTGCAGCAGAATAATGAGGAGCAGCAGAATGAGGAGCAGCAGAGGTGAGTAGCAGCAGAATGAGGAGCAGCAGAATGAGGAGCAGCAGAGGTGAGGAGCAGCAGAGGTGCAGCAGAGGTGAGTAGCAGCAGAATGAGGAGCAGCAGAATGAGGAGCAGCAGAGGTGAGGAGCAGCAGAATGAGGTGCAGCAGAATAATGAGGAGCAGCAGAATGAGGAGCAGCAATGGTGCAGCAGAATGAGGAGGAGCAGAGGTGAGGTGCAGCAGAATGAGGAGCAGCAGAGGTGAGTAGCAGCAGAATGAGGAGCAGCAGAATGAGGTGCAGCAGAGGTGAGTAGCAGCAGAATGTGGAGCAGCAGAATGAGTTGCAGCAGAGGTGAGGTGCAGCAGAATGAGGTGCAGCAGAATGAGGAGCAGCAGAATGTGGTGCAGCAGAGGTGATTAGCAGCAGAATGAGGTGCAGCAGAATGAGGAGCAGCAGAATGAGGTGCAGCAGAGGTGAGGAGCAGCAGAGGTGAGGAGCAGCAGAATGAGGTGCAGCAGAGGTGAGCAGCAGAATGAGGTGCATCAGAGGTGAGGAGAAGCAGAGTTGAGGAGCAGCAGAGGTGAGGAGCAGCAGAATGAGGAGCAGCAGAGGTGAGGAGCAGCAGAATGAGGTGCACCAGAATGTGGAGCAGCAGAATGAGGTGCAGCAGAGGTGAGGAGCAGCAGAGGTGAGGAGCAGCAGAATGAGGTGCAGCAGAATGAGGTGCAGCAGAATGAGGAGCAGGAGAGGTGCAGCAGAATGAGGTGCAGCAGAGGTGAGCAGCAGAATGAGGTGCAGCAGAATGAGGAGCAGCAGAATGAGGAGCAGCAGAGGTGCAGCAGAGGTGCAGCAGAGGTGAGCAGCAGAATGAGGAGCAGAAGAGGTGCAGCAGAATGAGGTGCAGCAGAGGTGAGCAGGAGAATGAGGTGCAGCAGAGGTGAGAAGCAGAATGAGGTGCAGCAGAATGAGGAGCAGCAGAATGAGGTGCAGCAGAATGAGGAGCAGCAGAGGTGAGGAGCAGCAGAATGAGGTGCAGCAGAGGTGAGGAGCAGCAGAATGAGGTGCAGCAGAATGAGGTGCAGCAGAGGTGAGGAGCAGCAGAATGAGGAGAAGCAGAGGTGAGGAGCAGCAGAATGAGGAGCAGCAGAATGAGGTGCAGCAGAGGTGAGATGCAGCAGAGGTGAGGAGCAGCAGAGGTGAGGAGCAGCAGAATGAGGTGCAGCAGAATGAGGAGCAGCAGAATGAGGAGCAGTAGAGGTGAGGAGCAGCAGAGGTGAGGTGCAGCAGAGGTGAGGAGCAGCAGAATGAGGTGCAGCAGAATGAGGAGCAGCAGAGGTGAGGAGCAGCAGAATGAGGTGCAGCAGAATAATGAGGAGCAGCAGAATGAGGAGCAGCAGAGGTGCAGCAGAAAGAGGAGGAGCAGAGGTGAGGTACAGCAGAATGAGGAGCAGCAGAGGTGAGTAGCAGCAGAATGAGGAGCAGCAGAATGAGGAGCAGCAGAGGTGAGGAGCAGCAGAGGTGCAGCAGAGGTGAGTAGCAGCAGAATGAGGAGCAGCAGAATGAGGAGCAGCAGAGGTGAGGAGCAGCAGAATGAGGTGCAGCAGAATAATGAGGAGCAGCAGAATGAGGAGCAGCAATGGTGCAGCAGAATGAGGAGGAGCAGAGGTGAGGTGCAGCAGAATGAGGAGCAGCAGAGGTGAGTAGCAGCAGAATGAGGAGCAGCAGAATGAGGTGCAGCAGAGGTGAGTAGCAGCAGAATGTGGAGCAGCAGAATGAGGTGCAGCAGAGGTGAGGTGCAGCAGAATGAGGTGCAGCAGAATGAGGAGCAGCAGAATGTGGTGCAGCAGAGGTGATTAGCAGCAGAATGAGGTGCAGCAGAATGAGGAGCAGCAGAATGAGGTGCAGCAGAGGTGAGGAGCAGCAGAGGTGAGGAGCAGCAGAATGAGGTGCAGCAGAATGAGGTGCAGCAGAATGAGGAGCAGGAGAGGTGCAGCAGAATGAGGTGCAGCAGAGGTGAGCAGCAGAATGAGGTGCAGCAGAGGTGAGAAGCAGAATGAGGTGCAGCAGAATGAGGAGCAGCAGAATGAGGTGCAGCAGAATGAGGAGCAGCAGAGGTGAGGAGCAGCAGAATGAGGTGCAGCAGAGGTGAGGAGCAGCAGAGGTGAGGAGCAGCAGAATGAGGTGCAGTAGAATGAGGAGCAGCAGAATGAGGTGCAGCAGAATGAGGTGCAGCAGAATGAGGAGCAGGAGAGGTGAGAAGCAGAATGAGGTGCAGCAGAGGTGAGAAGCAGAATGAGGTGCAGCAGAATGAGGAGCAGCAGAATGAGGTGCAGCAGAATGAGGAGCAGCAGAGGTGAGGAGCAGCAGAATGAGGTGCAGCAGAGGTGAGGAGCAGCAGAGGTGAGGAGCAGCAGAATGAGGTGCAGTAGAATGAGGAGCAGCAGAATGAGGTGCAGCAGAGGTGAGGAGCAGCAGAATGAGGAGCAGCAGAGGTGAGGAGCAGCAGAGGTGAGGAGCAGCAGAATGAGGTGCAGCAGAATGAGGAGCAGCAGAGGTGAGGAGCAGCAGAATGAGGTGCCACAGAATGAGGTGCAGCAGAGGTGAGCAGCAGAATGAGGTGCATCAGAGGTGAGGAGAAGCAGAGTTGAGGAGCAGCAGAGGTGAGGAGCAGCAGAATGAGGAGCAGCAGAGGTGAGGAGCAGCAGAATGAGGTGCACCAGAATGTGGAGCAGCAGAATGAGGTGCAGCAGAGGTGAGGAGCAGCAGAGGTGAGGAGCAGCAGAATGAGGTGCAGCAGAATGAGGTGCAGCAGAATGAGGAGCAGGAGAGGTGCAGCAGAATGAGGTGCAGCAGAGGTGAGCAGCAGAATGAGGTGCAGCAGAATGAGGAGCAGCAGAATGAGGAGCAGCAGAGGTGCAGCAGAGGTGCAGCAGAGGTGAGCAGCAGAATGAGGAGCAGAAGAGGTGCAGCAGAATGAGGTGCAGCAGAGGTGAGCAGGAGAATGAGGTGCAGCAGAGGTGAGAAGCAGAATGAGGTGCAGCAGAATGAGGAGCAGCAGAATGAGGTGCAGCAGAATGAGGAGCAGCAGAGGTGAGGAGCAGCAGAATGAGGTGCAGCAGAGGTGAGGAGCAGCAGAATGAGGTGCAGCAGAATGAGGTGCAGCAGAGGTGAGGAGCAGCAGAATGAGGAGCAGCAGAGGTGAGGAGCAGCAGAATGAGGAGCAGCAGAATGAGGTGCAGCAGAGGTGAGATGCAGCAGAGGTGAGGAGCAGCAGAGGTGAGGAGCAGCAGAATGAGGTGCAGCAGAATGAGGAGCAGCAGAATGAGGAGCAGTAGAGGTGAGGAGCAGCAGAGGTGAGGTGCAGCAGAGGTGAGGAGCAGCAGAATGAGGTGCAGCAGAATGAGGAGCAGCAGAGGTGAGGAGCAGCAGAATGAGGTGCAGCAGAATAATGAGGAGCAGCAGAATGAGGAGCAGCAGAGGTGAGTAGCAGCAGAATGAGGAGCAGCAGAATGAGGAGCAGCAGAGGTGAGGAGCAGCAGAGGTGCAGCAGAGGTGAGTAGCAGCAGAATGAGGAGCAGCAGAATGAGGAGCAGCAGAGGTGAGGAGCAGCAGAATGAGGTGCAGCAGAATAATGAGGAGCAGCAGAATGAGGAGCAGCAATGGTGCAGCAGAATGAGGAGGAGCAGAGGTGAGGTGCAGCAGAATGAGGAGCAGCAGAGGTGAGTAGCAGCAGAATGAGGAGCAGCAGAATGAGGTGCAGCAGAGGTGAGTAGCAGCAGAATGTGGAGCAGCAGAATGAGGTGCAGCAGAGGTGAGGTGCAGCAGAATGAGGTGCAGCAGAATGAGGAGCAGCAGAATGTGGTGCAGCAGAGGTGATTAGCAGCAGAATGAGGTGCAGCAGAATGAGGAGCAGCAGAATGAGGTGCAGCAGAGGTGAGGAGCAGCAGAGGTGAGGAGCAGCAGAATGAGGTGCAGCAGAGGTGAGCAGCAGAATGAGGTGCATCAGAGGTGAGGAGAAGCAGAGTTGAGGAGCAGCAGAGGTGAGGAGCAGCAGAATGAGGAGCAGCAGAGGTGAGGAGCAGCAGAATGAGGTGCACCAGAATGTGGAGCAGCAGAATGAGGTGCAGCAGAGGTGAGGAGCAGCAGAGGTGAGGAGCAGCAGAATGAGGTGCAGCAGAATGAGGTGCAGCAGAATGAGGAGCAGGAGAGGTGCAGCAGAATGAGGTGCAGCAGAGGTGAGCAGCAGAATGAGGTGCAGCAGAATGAGGAGCAGCAGAATGAGGAGCAGCAGAGGTGCAGCAGAGGTGCAGCAGAGGTGAGCAGCAGAATGAGGAGCAGAAGAGGTGCAGCAGAATGAGGTGCAGCAGAGGTGAGCAGGAGAATGAGGTGCAGCAGAGGTGAGAAGCAGAATGAGGTGCAGCAGAATGAGGAGCAGCAGAATGAGGTGCAGCAGAATGAGGAGCAGCAGAGGTGAGGAGCAGCAGAATGAGGTGCAGCAGAGGTGAGGAGCAGCAGAATGAGGTGCAGCAGAATGAGGTGCAGCAGAGGTGAGGAGCAGCAGAATGAGGAGAAGCAGAGGTGAGGAGCAGCAGAATGAGGAGCAGCAGAATGAGGTGCAGCAGAGGTGAGATGCAGCAGAGGTGAGGAGCAGCAGAGGTGAGGAGCAGCAGAATGAGGTGCAGCAGAATGAGGAGCAGCAGAATGAGGAGCAGTAGAGGTGAGGAGCAGCAGAGGTGAGGTGCAGCAGAGGTGAGGAGCAGCAGAATGAGGTGCAGCAGAATGAGGAGCAGCAGAGGTGAGGAGCAGCAGAATGAGGTGCAGCAGAATAATGAGGAGCAGCAGAATGAGGAGCAGCAGAGGTGCAGCAGAAAGAGGAGGAGCAGAGGTGAGGTACAGCAGAATGAGGAGCAGCAGAGGTGAGTAGCAGCAGAATGAGGAGCAGCAGAATGAGGAGCAGCAGAGGTGAGGAGCAGCAGAATGAGGTGCAGCAGAATAATGAGGAGCAGCAGAATGAGGAGCAGCAATGGTGCAGCAGAATGAGGAGGAGCAGAGGTGAGGTGCAGCAGAATGAGGAGCAGCAGAGGTGAGTAGCAGCAGAATGAGGAGCAGCAGAATGAGGTGCAGCAGAGGTGAGTAGCAGCAGAATGTGGAGCAGCAGAATGAGGTGCAGCAGAGGTGAGGTGCAGCAGAATGAGGTGCAGCAGAATGAGGAGCAGCAGAATGTGGTGCAGCAGAGGTGATTAGCAGCAGAATGAGGTGCAGCAGAATGAGGAGCAGCAGAATGAGGTGCAGCAGAGGTGAGGAGCAGCAGAGGTGAGGAGCAGCAGAATGAGGTGCAGCAGAATGAGGTGCAGCAGAATGAGGAGCAGGAGAGGTGCAGCAGAATGAGGTGCAGCAGAGGTGAGCAGCAGAATGAGGAGCAGCAGAATGAGGAGCAGCAGAATGAGGAGCAGCAGAATGAGGAGCAGCAGAGGTGCAGCAGAGGTGCAGCAGAGGTGAGCAGCAGAATGAGGAGCAGAAGAGGTGCAGCAGAATGAGGTGCAGCAGAGGTGAGCAGCAGAATGAGGTGCAGCAGAGGTGAGAAGCAGAATGAGGTGCAGCAGAATGAGGAGCAGCAGAATGAGGTGCAGCAGAATGAGGAGCAGCAGAGGTGAGGAGCAGCAGAATGAGGTGCCACAGAATGAGGTGCAGCAGAGGTGAGCAGCAGAATGAGGTGCATCAGAGGTGAGGAGAAGCAGAGTTGAGGAGCAGCAGAGGTGAGGAGCAGCAGAATGAGGAGCAGCAGAGGTGAGGAGCAGCAGAATTAGGTGCACCAGAATGAGGAGCAGCAGAATGAGGTGCAGCAGAGGTGAGGAGCAGCAGAGGTGAGGAGCAGCAGAATGAGGTGCAGCAGAATGAGGTGCAGCAGAATGAGGAGCAGGAGAGGTGCAGCAGAATGAGGTGCAGCAGAGGTGAGCAGCAGAATGAGGTGCAGCAGAATGAGGAGCAGCAGAATGAGGAGCAGCAGAGGTGCAGCAGAGGTGCAGCAGAGGTGAGCAGCAGAATGAGGAGCAGAAGAGGTGCAGCAGAATGAGGTGCAGCAGAGGTGAGCAGGAGAATGAGGTGCAGCAGAGGTGAGAAGCAGAATGAGGTGCAGCAGAATGAGGAGCAGCAGAATGAGGTGCAGCAGAATGAGGAGCAGCAGAGGTGAGGAGCAGCAGAATGAGGTGCAGCAGAGGTGAGGAGCAGCAGAATGAGGTGCAGTAGAATGAGGAGCAGCAGAATGAGGTGCAGCAGAGGTGAGGAGCAGCAGAATGAGGAGCAGCAGAGGTGAGGAGCAGCAGAATGAGGAGCAGCAGAATGAGGTGCAGCAGAATGAGGTGCAGCAGAGGTGAGGAGCAGCAGAATGAGGAGCAGCAGAGGTGAGGAGCAGCAGAATGAGGAGCAGCAGAATGAGGTGCAGCAGAGGTGAGATGCAGCAGAGGTGAGGAGCAGCAGAGGTGAGGAGCAGCAGAATAAGGTGCAGCAGAATGAGGAGCAGCAGAATGAGGAGCAGTAGAGGTGAGGTGCAGCAGAGGTGAGGTGCAGCAGAGGTGAGGAGCAGCAGAATGAGGTGCAGCAGAATGAGGAGCAGCAGAGGTGAGGAGCAGCAGAATGAGGTGCAGCAGAATAATGAGGAGCAGCAGAATGAGGAGCAGCAGAGGTGCAGCAGAATGAGGAGGAGCAGAGATGAGGTACAGCAGAATGAGGAGCAGCAGAGGTGAGTAGCAGCAGAATGAGGAGCAGCAGAATGAGGAGCAGCAGAGGTGAGGAGCAGCAGAGGTGCAGCAGAGGTGAGGAGCAGCAGAATGTGGTGCAGCAGAGGTGAGTAGCAGCAGAATGAGGTGCAGCAGAATGAGGAGCAGCAGAATGAGGTGCAGCAGAGGTGAGGAGCAGCAGAGGTGAGGAGCAGCAGAGGTGAGGAGCAGCAGAATTAGGTGCAGCAGAATGAGGTGCAGCAGAATGAGGAGCAGGAGAGGTGCAGCAGAATGAGGTGCAGCAGAGGTAAGCAGCAGAATGAGGTGCAGCAGAATGAGGAGCAGCAGAATGAGGAGCAGCAGAGGTGCAGCAGAGGTGCAGCAGAGGTGAGCAGCAGAATGAGGAGCAGAAGAGGTGCAGCAGAATGAGGTGCAGCAGAATGAGGTGCAGCAGAGGTGAGCAGCAGAATGAGGTGCAGCAGAGGTGAGAAGCAGAAGAGGTGCAGCAGAATGAGGAGCAGCAGAATGAGGTGCAGCAGAATGAGGAGCAGCAGAGGTGAGGAGCAGCAGAATTAGGTGCAGCAGAGGTGAGGAGCAGCAGAGGTGAGGAGCAGCAGAATGAGGTGCAGTAGAATGAGGAGCAGCAGAATGAGGTGCAGCAGAGGTGAGGAGCAGCAGAATGAGGAGCAGCAGAGGTGAGGAGCAGCAGAGGTGAGGAGCAGCAGAATGAGGTGCAGCAGAATGAGGAGCAGCAGAGGTGAGGAGCAGCAGAATGAGGTGCCACAGAATGAGGTGCAGCAGAGGTGAGCAGCAGAATGAGGTGCATCAGAGGTGAGAAGAAGCAGAGTTGAGGAGCAGCAGAGGTGAGGAGCAGCAGAATTAGGAGCAGCAGAGGTGAGGAGCAGCAGAATGAGGTGCACCAGAATGAGGAGCAGCAGAATGAGGTGCAGCAGAGGTGAGGAGCAGCAGAGGTGAGGAGCAGCAGAATGAGGTGCAGCAGAATGAGGTGCAGCAGAATGAGGAGCAGGAGAGTTGCAGCAGAATGAGGTGCAGCAGAGGTGAGCAGCAGAATGAGGTGCAGCAGAATGAGGAGCAGCAGAATGAGGAGCAGCAGAGGTGCAGCAGAGGTGAGCAGCAGAATGAGGAGCAGAAGAGGTGCAGCAGAATGAGGTGCAGCAGAGGTGAGCAGGAGAATGAGGTGCAGCAGAGGTGAGAAGCAGAATGAGGTGCAGCAGAATGAGGAGCAGCAGAATGAGGTGCAGCAGAATGAGGAGCAGCAGAGGTGAGGAACAGCAGAATGAGGTGCAGCAGAGGTGAGGAGCAGCAGAATGAGGTGCAGTAGAATGAGGAGCAGCAGAATGAGGTGCAGCAGAGGTGAGGAGCAGCAGAATGAGGAGCAGCAGAGGTGAGGAGCAGCAGAGGTGAGGAGCAGCAGAATGAGGTGCAGCAGAATGAGGAGCAGCAAAGGTGAGGAGCAGCAGAATGAGGTGCCACAGAATGAGGTGCAGCAGAGGTGAGCAGCAGAATGAGGTGCAGCAGAGGTGAGGAGCAGCAGAGTTGAGGAGCAGCAGAGGTGAGGAGCAGCAGAATGAGGAGCAGCAGAATGAGGAGCAGCAGAATGAGGTGCAGCAGAGGTGAGGTGCAGCAGAGGTGAGGTGCAGCAGAGGTGAGGAGCAGCAGAATGAGGAGCAGCAGAATGAGGTGCAGCAGAGGTGAGATGCAGCAGAGGTGAGTAGCAGCAGAGGTGAGGAGCAGCAGAATAAGGTGCAGCAGAATAATGAGGAGCAGCAGAATGATGTTCAGCAGAATGATGTTCAGCAGAATGAGGAGCAGCAGAGGTGAGGAGCAGCAGAGTGCGGTGCAGCAGAATGAGGTGCAGCAGAATGAGGAGCAGCAGAATGAGAAGCAGTAGAGGTGAGGAGCAGCAGAGGTGTGGTGCAGCAGAGGTGAGGAGCAGCAGAATGAGGTGCAGCAGAATGAGGAGCAGCAGAGGTGAGTAGCAGCAGAATGAGGTGCAGCAGAATGAGTTGCAGCAGAATAATGAGGAGCAGCAGAATGAGGTGCAGCAGAAGTGAGGAGCAGCAGAATGAGGAGCAGCAGAATGAGGTGCAGCAGAGGTGAGGATCAGCAGAATGATTAGCAGCAGAGCTGTGGAGCAGCAGAGGTGAAGAGCAGCAGAATGAGGAGCAGCAGAATGAGGTGCAGCAGAGGTGAGATGCAGCAGAGGTGAGGAGCAGCAGAGGTGAGGAGCAGCAGAATGAGGTGCAGCAGAATGAGGAGCAGCAGAATGAGGTGCAGCAAAATGAGGAGCAGCAGAGGTGAATAGCAGCAGAGGTGTGGTGCAGCAGAGGTGAGGAGCAGCAGAATGAGGTGCAGCAGAATGAGGAGCAGCAGAGGTGAGGAGCAGCAGAATGAGGTGCAGCAAAATGAGGAGCAGCAGAGGTGAGGAGCAGCAGAGGTGTGGTGCAGCAGAGGTGAGGAGCAGCAGAATGAGGTGCAGCAGAATGAGGAGCAGCAGAGGTGAGGAGCAGCAGAGGTGAGGAGCAGCAGAATGAGGTGCAGCAGAATAATGAGGAGCAGCAGAATGAGGTGCAGCAAAATGAGGAGCAGCAGAGGTGAATAGCAGCAGAGGTGAGGAGTAGCAGAATGAGGTGCAGCAGAATGAGGTGCAGCAGAGGTGAGCACATAATGAGGTGCAGCAGAGGTGAGGTGCAGCAGAGGTGAGGTGCAGCAGAGGTGAGGTGCAGCAGAGGTGAGGAGCAGCAGAATGAGGAGCAGCAGAATGAGGTGCAGCAGAGGTGAGATGCAGCAGAGGTGAGGAGCAGCAGAGGTGAGGAGCAGCAGAATGAGGTGCAGCAGAATGAGGAGCAGCAGAATGAGGAGCAGTAGAGGTGAGGAGCAGCAGAGGTGTGGTGCAGCAGAGGTGAGGAGCAGCAGAATGAGGTGCAGCAGAATGAGGAGCAGCAGAGTAGAGTAGCAGCAGAATGAGGAGCGGCAGTGGTGAATAGCAGCAGAGGTGAGGAGTAGCAGAATGAGGTGCAGCAGAATGAGGTGCAGCAGAGGTGAGCACATAATGAGGTGCAGCAGAGGTGAGCAGCAGAATGAGGTGCAGCAGACGTGAGGAGCTGCAGATGTGAGGAGCAGCAGAATGAGGAGCAGCAGAATGAGGTGCAGCAGAGGTGAGTAGCAGCAGAGGTGAGGAGCAGCAGAGGTGAGGAGCAGCAGAGATGAGGAGCAGCAGAGGTGAGTAGCAGCAGAATGAGGAGCAGCAGAATGAGGTGCAGCAGAGGTGAGGTGCAGCAGCGGTGAGGTGCAGCAGAGGTGAGGAGCAGCAGAGGTGAGGATCAGCAGAGGAGAGGAGCAGCAGAATGAGGTGCAGCAGAATGAGGTGCAGCAGAGGTGAGATGCAGCAGAGGTGAGGAGCAGCAGAGGTGAGGAGCAGCAGAATGAGGAGCAGCAGAATGAGGAGCAGCAGAGGTGAGTAGCAGCAGAGGTGAGGAGCAGCAGAATGAGGTGCAGCAGAATGAGGTGCAGCAGAGGTGAGATGCAGCAGAATGAGGTGCAGCAGAGGTGAGGAGCAGCAGAATGAGGAGCTGCAGAGGTGAGGAGCAGCAGAATGAGGTGCAGCAGAATAAGGAGCAGCAGAGGTGAGTAGCAGCAGAATGATGAGCAGCAGAATGAGGAGCAGCAGAATGAGGAGCAGCAGAATGAGGAGCAGCAGAGGTGAGGAGCAGCAGAGTTGTGGTGCAGCAGAGGTGAGGAGCAGCAGAATGAGGTGCAGCAGAATGAGGAGCAGCAGAAGTGAGTAGCAGCAGAGATGAGGAGCAGCAGAATGAGGTGCAGCAGAATGAGGAGCAGCAGAATGAGGAGCAGCAGAATGAGGTGCAGCAGAATAATGAGGAGCAGCAGAATGAGGTGCAGCAGAATGAGGAGCAGCAGAGGTGAGGAGCAGCAGAGGTGAGGAGCAGCAGAATGAGGTGCAGTAGAATGAGGAGCAGCAGAATGAGGTGCAGCAGAGGTGAGGAGCAGCAGAATGAGGAGCAGCAGAGGTGAGGAGCAGCAGAGGTGAGGAGCAGCAGAGGTGAGGTGCAGTAGAATGAGGAGCAGCAGAATGAGGTGCAGCAGAGGTGAGGAGCAGCAGAATGAGGTGCAGTAGAATGAGGAGCAGCAGAATGAGGTGCAGCAGAGGTGAGGAGCAGCAGAGGTGAGGAGCAGCAGAGGTGAGGAGCAGCAGAGGTGAGGTGCAGCAGAATGAGGTGCAGGAGAATGAGGAGCAGAAGAGGTGAGTAGCAGCAGAATGAGGTGCAGCAGAATGAGGTGTAGCAGAATGAGGAGCAGAAGAGGTGAGTAGCAGCAGAATGAGGTGCAGCAGAATGAGGAGCAGCAGAATGAGGTGCAGCAGAATGACGAGCAGAAGAGGTGAGTAGCAGCAGAATGAGGTGCAGCAGAATGAGGAGCAGCAGAATGAGTAGCAGCAGAATGAGGAGCAGCAGAATGAGGTGCAGCAGAATGAGGAGCAGCAGAGGTGCAGCAGAATGAGGAGCAGCAGAATGAGGAGCAGCAGAATGAGGAGCAGCAGAGGTGAGGAGCAGCAGAATGAGGAGCAGCAGAATGAGGAGCAGCAGAATGAGGAGCAGCATAGGTGCAGCAGAGGTGCAGCAGAATGAGGTGCAGCAGAGGTGAGCAGCAGAATGTGGAGCAGCAGAATGAGGAGCAGCAGAGGTGCAGCAGAATGAGGTGCAGCAGAATTAGGAGCAGCAGAGGTGCAGCAGAATGAGGTGCAGCAGAATGAGGTACAGCAGAATGAGGTGCAGCAGAGGTGAGCAGCAGAATGAGGTGCAGCAGAATGAGGAGCAGCAGAATGAGGTGCAGCAGAATGAAGAGCAGCAGAGATGAGCAGCAGAATGAGGAACAGCAGAATGAGGAGCAGCAGAATGAGGTGCAGCAGAATGAGTTGCAGCAGAATAATGAGGAGCAGCAGAATGAGGTGCAGCAGAATGAGGAGCAGCAGAGGTGAGGAGCAGCAGAGGTGAGGAGCAGCAGAGGTGAAGAGCAGCATAATGAGGAGCAGCATAATGAGGAGCAGCAGAAAGAGGTGCAGCAGAATAATGAGGAGCAGCAGAATGAGGTGCAGCAGAATGAGGAGCAGCAGAGGTGAGGAGCAGCAGAGGTGAGGAGCAGCAGAATGAGGTGCAGCAGAATGAGGAGCAGCAGTGGTGAGTAGCAGCAGAATGATGAGCAGCAGAATGAGGAGCAGCAGAATGAGGAGCAGCAGAATGAGGTGCAGCAGAATGAGGTGCAGCAGAGGTGAGCACAGAACCAGGTGCAGCAGACGTGAGCAGCAGAATGAGGTGCAGCAGAATGAGGAGCAGCAGAATGATGAGCAGCAGAATGAGGTGCAGGAGAATGAGGAGCAGAAGAGGTGAGTAGCAGCAGAATGAGGTGCAGCAGAATGAGGTGTAGCAGAATGAGGAGCAGAAGAGGTGAGTAGCAGCAGAATGAGGTGCAGCAGAATGAGGAGCAGCAGAATGAGGTGCAGCAGAATGACGAGCAGAAGAGGTGAGTAGCAGCAGAATGAGGTGCAGCAGAATGAGGAGCAGCAGAATGAGTAGCAGCAGAATGAGGAGCAGCAGAATGAGGTGCAGCAGAATGCGGAGCAGCAGAGGTGCAGCAGAATGAGGAGCAGCAGAATGAGGAGCAGCAGAATGAGGAGCAGCAGAGGTGAGGAGCAGCAGAATGAGGAGCAGCAGAATGAGGAGCAGCAGAATGAGGAGCAGCATAGGTGCAGCAGAGGTGCAGCAGAATGAGGTGCAGCAGAGGTGAGCAGCAGAATGAGGAGCAGCAGAGGTGCAGCAGAATGAGGTGCAGCAGAATGAGGAGCAGCAGAGGTGCAGCAGAATGAGGTGCAGCAGAATGAGGTGCAGCAGAATGAGTTGCAGCAGAGGTGAGCAGCAGAATGAGGTGCAGCAGAATGAGGAGCAGCAGAATGAGGTGCAGCAGAATGAAGAGCAGCAGAGATGAGCAGCAGAATGAGGAACAGCAGAATGAGGAGCAGCAGAATGAGGTGCAGCAGAATGAAGAGCAGCAGAGATGAGCAGCAGAATGAGGAACAGCAGAATGAGGAGCAGCAGAATGAGGAGCAGCAGAGGTGAGGAGCAGCAGAGGTGAGGAGCAGCAGAGGTGAAGAGCAGCAGAATGAGGAGCAGCAGAATGAGGTGCAGCAGAATGAGGTGCAGCAGAATAATGAGGAGCAGCAGAATGAGGTGCAGCAGAATGAGGAGCACCAGAGGTGAGGAGCAGCAGAGGTGAGGAGCAGCAGAATGAGGTGCAGCAGAATGAGGTGCAGCAGAGGTGAGGAGCAGCAGAATGAGGAGCAGCAGAGGTGAGGAGCAGCAGAGTTGAGGAGCAGCAGAGGTGAGGAGCAGCATAATGAGGAGCAGCAGAGGTGAGTAGCAGCAGAATGAGGAGCAGCAGAATGAGGAACAGCAGAATGAGGTACAGCAGAGGTGAGGTGCAGCAGAGGTGAGCTGCAGCAGAGGTGAGGAGCAGCAGAATGAGGAGCAGCAGAATGAGGAACAGCAGAATGAGGAGCAGCAGAATGAGGTGCAGCAGAGGTGAGGTGCAGCAGAGGTGAGGTGCAGCAGAGGTGAGGAGCAGCAGAATGAGGAGCAGCAGAATGAGGTGCAGCCGAGGTGAGGTGCAGCCGAGGTGAGATGCAGCAGAGTTGAGGAGCAGCAGAATGAGGAGCAGCAGAATGAGGAGCAGTAGAGGTCAGGAGCAGCAGAGGTGTAGTGCAGCAGAGGTGAGGAGCAGCAGAATGAGGTGCAGCAGAATGAGGAGCAGCAGAGATGAGTAGCAGCAGAGGTGAGGAACAGCAGAATGAGGTGCAGCAGAATAATGAGGAGCAGCAGAATGAGGTGCAGCAGAATGAGGAGCAGCAGAGGTGAGGAGCAGCAGAATGAGATGCAGCAGAATGAGGTGCAGCAGAGGTGAGCACAGAACGAGGTGCAGCAGAGATGAGCAGCAGAATGAGGTGCAGCAGAATGAGGAGCAGCAGAATGATGAGCAGCAGAATGAGGTGCAGGAGAATGAGGAGCAGCAGAATGAGGAGCAGCAGAATGTGGAGCAGCATAGGTGCAGCAGAGGTGCAGCAGAATGAGGTGCAGAAGAGGTGAGCAGCAGAATGTGGAGCAGCAGAATGAGGAGCAGCAGAGGTGCAGCAGAATGAGGTGCAGCAGAATGAGGAGCAGCAGAGGTGCAGCAGAATGAGGTGCAGCAGAATGAGGTGCAGCAGAATGAAGAGCAGCAGAATGAGGAGCAGCAGAATGAGGAGCAGCAGAGGTGAGCAGCAGAATGAGGTGCAGCAGAGGTGAGGAGCAGCAGAGGTGAGGATCAGCAGAGGTGAGGAGCAGCAGAATGAGGTGCAGCAGAATGAGGAGCAGCAGAGGTGAGTAGCAGCAGAGATGAGGAGCAGCAGAATGAGGTGCAGCAGAATGAGTTGCAGCAGAATAATGAGGAGCAGCAGAATGAGGTGCAGCAGAATGAGGAGCAGCAGAGGTGAGGAGCAGCAGAGGTGAGGAGCAGCAGAATGAGGAGCAGCAGAATGAGGAGCAGCTAAATGAGGTGCAGCAGAATAATGAGGAGCAGCAGAATGAGGTGCAGCAGAGGTGAGGAGCAGCAGAATGAGGAGCAGCAGAGGTGAGGAGCAGCAGAATGAGATGCAGCAGAATGAGGTGCAGCAGAATGAGGTGCAGCAGAGGTGAGCACAGAACGAGGTGCAGCAGACGTGAGCAGCAGAATGAGGTGCAGCAGAATGAGGAGCAGCAGAATGATGAGCAGCAGAATGAGGTGCAGGAGAATGAGGAGCAGAAGAGGTGAGTAGCAGCAGAATGAGGTGCAGCAGAATGAGGTGTAGCAGAATGAGGAGCAGAAGAGTTGAGTAGCAGCAGAATGAGGTGCAGCAGAATGAGGAGCAGCAGAATGAGGTGCAGCAGAATGACGAGCAGAAGAGGTGAGTAGCAGCAGAATGAGTAGCAGCAGAATGAGGAGCAGCAGAATGAGGTGCAGCAGAATGAGGAGCAGCATAGGTGCAGCAGAATGAGGAGCAGCAGAATGAGGAGCAGCAGAATGAGGAGCAGCAGAGGTGAGGAGCAGCAGAATGAGGAGCAGCAGAAGGAGGAGCAGCATAGGTGCAGCAGAGGTGCAGCAGAATGAGGTGCAGCAGAGGTGAGCAGCAGAATGAGGAGCAGCAGAGGTGCAGCAGAATGAGGTGCAGCAGAATGAGGAGCAGCAGAATGAGGTGCAGCAGAATGAGGTGCAGCAGAATGAGGTGCAGCAGAATGAGGTGCAGCAGAGGTGAGCAGCAGAATGAGGTGCAGCAGAATGAGGAGCAGCAGAATGAGGTGCAGCAGAATGAAGAGCAGCAGAGATGAGCAGCAGAATGAGGAACAGCAGAATGAGGAGCAGCAGAATGAGGTGCAGCAGAATGAAGAGCAGCAGAGATGAGCAGCAGAGATGAAGAGCAGCAGAATGAGGAGCAGCAGAATGAGGAGCAGCAGAATGAGGTGCAGCAGAATAATGAGGAGCAGCAGAATGAGGTGCAGCAGAATGAGGAGCACCAGAGGTGAGGAGCAGCAGAGGTGAGGAGCAGCAGAATGAGGTGCAGTAGAATGAGGAGCAGCAGAATGAGGTGCAGCAGAGGTGAGGAGCAGCAGAATGAGGAGCAGCAGAGGTGAGGAGCAGCAGAGTTGAGGAGCAGCAGAGGTGAGGAGCAGCAGAATGAGGAGCAGCAGAGGTGAGGAGCAGCAGAATGAGGTGCAGCAGAATGAGGAGCAACAGAGGTGAGTAGCAGAAGAATGAGGAGCAGCAGAATGAGGAACAGCATAATGAGGTACAGCAGAGGTGAGGTGCAGCAGAGGTGAGGAGCAGCAGAATGAGGAGCAGCAGAATGAGGAACAGCAGAATGAGGAGCAGCAGAATGAGGTGCAGCAGAGGTGAGATGCAGCAGAGGTGAGGAGCAGCAGAGGTGAGGAGCAGCAGAGGTGAGGAGCAGCAGAATGAGGAGCAGCAGAATGAGGAGCAGTAGAGGTCAGGAGCAGCAGAGGTGTGGTGCAGCAGAGGTGAGGAGCAGCAGAATGAGGTGCAGCAGAATGAGGAGCAGCAGAGATGAGTAGCAGCAGAGGTGAGGAGCAGCAGAATGAGGTGCAGCAGAATAATGAGGAGCAGCAGAATGAGGTGCAGCAGAATGAGGAGCAGCAGAGGTGAGGAGCAGCAGAATGAGATGCAGCAGAATGAGGTGCAGCAGAATGAGGTGCAGCAGAGGTGAGCACAGAACGAGGTGCAGCAGAGATGAGCAGCAGAATGAGGTGCAGCAGAATGAGGAGCAGCAGAATGATGAGCAGCAGAATGAGGTGCAGCAGAATGAGGTGTAGCAGAATGAGGAGCAGAAGAGGTGAGTAGCAGCAGAATGAGGGGCAGCAGAATGAGGAGCAGCAGAATGAGGTGCAGCAGAATGATGAGCAGAAGAGGTGAGTAGCAGCAGAATGAGGTGCAGAAGAATGAGGAGCAGCAGAATGAGTAGCATCAGAATGAGGAGCAGCATAGGTGCAGCAGAGGTGCAGCAGAATGAGGTGCAGAAGAGGTGAGCAGCAGAATGTGGAGCAGCAGAATGAGGAGCAGCAGAGGTGCAGCAGAATGAGGTGCAGCAGAATGAGGAGCAGCAGAGGTGCAGCAGAATGAGGTGCAGCAGAATGAGGTGCCGCAGAATGAAGAGCAGCAGAATGAGGAGCAGCAGAATGAGGAGCAGCAGAGGTGAGCAGCAGAATGAGGTGCAGCAGAGGTGAGCAGCAGAATGAGGTGCAGCAGAATGAGGAGCAGCAGAGGTGAGGAGTAGCAGAATGAGGTGCAGCAGAATGAGGAGCAGCAGAGGTGCAGCAGAATGAGGAGTAGCAGAGGTGAGGTGCAGCAGAATGAGGAGCAGCAGAGGTGAGTAGCAGCAGAATGAGGAGCAGCAGAATGAGGAGCAGCAGAGGTGAGGAGCAGCAGAGGAGCAGCAGAGGTGCAGCAGAGGTGAGGAGCAGCAGAATGAGGAGCAGCAGAATGAGGAGCAGCAGAGGTGAGGAGCAGCAGAATGAGGTGCAGCAGAATAATGAGGAGCAGCAGAATGAGGAGCAGCAGAGGTGCAGCAGAATGAGGAGGAGCAGAGGTGCAGCAGAGGTGCAGCAGATGTGAGCAGCAGAATGAGGAGCAGAAGAGGTTCAGCAGAATGAGGTGCAGCAGAATGAGGTGCAGCAGAATGAGGTGTAGCAGAATGAGGAGCAGCAGAATGAGGAGCAGTAGAGGTCAGGAGCAGCAGAGGTGTGGTGCAGCAGAGGTGAGGAGCAGCAGAATGAGGTGCAGCAGAATGAGGTGCAGCAGAGGTGAGGTGCAGCAGAGGTGAGGTGCAGCAGAGGTGAGGAACAGCAGAATGAGGAGCAGCAGAATGAGGTGCAGCAGAGGTGAGATGCAGCAGAGGTGAGGAGCAGCAGAGGTGAGGAGCAGCAGAGGTGAGGAGCAGCAGAATGAGGAGCAGCAGAATGAGGAGCAGTAGAGGTCAGGAGCAGCAGAAGTGTTGTGCAGCAGAGGTGAGGAGCAGCAGAATGAGGTGCAGCAGAATGAGGAGCAGCAGAGATGAGTAGCAGCAGAGGTGAGGAGCAGCAGAATGAGGTGCAGCAGAATAATGAGGAGCAGCAGAATGAGGTGCAGCAGAATGAGGAGCAGCAGAGGTGAGGAGCAGCAAAATGAGATGCAGCAGAATGAGGTGCAGCAGAATGAGGTGCAGCAGAGGTGAGCACAGAATGAGGTGCAGCAGAGATGAGCAGCAGAATGAGGTGCAGCAGAATGAGGAGCAGCAGAATGATGAGCAGCAGAATGAGGTGCAGCAGAATGAGGTGTAGCAGAATGAGGAGCAGAAGAGGTGAGTAGCAGCAGAATGAGGGGCAGCAGAATGAGGAGCAGCAGAATGAGGTGCAGCATAATGATGAGCAGAAGAGGTGAGTAGCAGCAGAATGAGGTGCAGAAGAATGAGGAGCAGCAGAATGAGTAGCATCAGAATGAGGAGCAGCATAGGTGCAGCAGAGGTGCAGCAGAATGAGGTGCAGAAGAGGTGAGCAGCAGAATGTGGAGCAGCAGAATGAGGAGCAGCAGAGGTGCAGCAGAATGAGGTGCAGCAGAATGAGGAGCAGCAGAGGTGCAGCAGAATGAGGTGCAGCAGAATGAGGTGCAGCAGAATGAAGAGCAGCAGAATGAGGAGCAGCAGAATGAGGAGCAGCAGAGGTGAGCAGCAGAATGAGGTGCAGCAGAGGTGAGCAGCAGAATGAGGTGCAGCAGAATGAGGAGCAGCAGAGGTGAGGAGTAGCAGAATGAGGTGCAGCAGAATGAGGAGCAGCAGAGGTGCAGCAGAATGAGGAGCAGCAGAGGTGAGTAGCAGCAGAATGAGGAGCAGCAGAATGAGGAGCAGCAGAGGTGAGGAGCAGCAGAGGTGCAGCAGAGGTAAGGAGCAGCAGAATGAGGAGCAGCAGAATGAGGAGCAGCAGAGGTGAGGAGCAGCAGAATGAGGTGCAGCAGAATAATGAGGAGCAGCAGAATGAGGAGCAGCAGAGGTGCAGCAGAATGAGGAGGAGCAGAGGTGCAGCAGAGGTGCAGCAGATGTGAGCAGCAGAATGAGGAGCAGAAGAGGTTCAGCAGAATGAGGTGCAGCAGAGGTGAGCAGCAGAATGAGGTGCAGCAGAGGTGAGAAGCAGAATGAGGTGCAGCAGAGGTGAGGAGCAGCAAAATGAGGTGCAGCAGAGGTGAAGAGCAGCAGAGGTGAGGTGCAGCAGAATGAGGTGCAGTAGAATGTTGAGCAGCAGAATGAGGTGCAGCAGAGGTGAGGAGCAGCAGAATGAGGAGCAGCAGAGGTGAGGAGCAGCAGAGGTGAGGAGCAGCAGAATAAGGTGCAGCAGAATGAGGAGCAGCAGAGGTGAGGAGCAGCAGAATGAGGTGCCACAGAATGAGGTGCAGCAGAGGTGAGCAGCAGAATGAGGTGCAGCAGAGGTGAGGAGCAGCAGAGTTGAGGAGCAGCAGAGGTGAGGAGCAGCAGAATGAGGAGCAGCAGAATGAGGTGCAGCAGAATGAGGAGCAGGAGAGGTGCGGCAGAATGAGGTGCAGCAGAGGTGAGCAGCAGAATGAGGTGCAGCAGAATGGGGAGCAGCAGAATGAGGAGCAGCAGAGGTGCAGCAGAGGTGCAGCAGAGGTGAGCAGCAGAATGTGGAGCAGAAGAGGTGCAGCAGAATGAGGTGCAGCAGAGGTGAGCAGCAGAATGAGGTGCAGCAGAGGTGAGAAGCAGAATGAGGTGCAGCAGAATGAGGAGCAGCAGAATGAGGTGCAGCAGAATGAGGAGCAGCAGAATGAGGTGCAGCAGAGGTGAGGAGCAGCAGAGGTGAGGAGCAGCAGAATGAGGTGCAGTAGAATGAGGAGCAGCAGAATGAGGTGCAGCAGAGGTGAGGAGCAGCAGAATGAGGAGCAGCAGAGGTGAGGAGCAGCAGAGGTGAGGAGCAGCAGATTTAGGTGCAGCAGAATGAGGAGCAGCAGAGGTGAGGAGCAGCAGAATGAGGTGCACCAGAATGAGGAGCAGCCGAGGTGAGTAGCAGCAGAATGAGGTGCAGCAGAATGAGGAGCAGCAGAATGAGTAGCAGCAGAATGAGGAGCAGCAGAATGAGGTGCAGCAGAATGAGGAGCAGCAGAGGTGCAGCAGAATGAGGAGCAGCAGAATGAGGAGCAGCAGAGGTGAGGAGCAGCAGAATGAGGAGCAGCAGAATGAGGAGCAGCAGAATGAGGAGCAGCATAGGTGCAGCAGAGGTGCAGCAGAATGAGGTGCAGCAGAGGTGCAGCAGAATGAGGTGCAGCAGAATTAGGAGCAGCAGAGGTGCAGCAGAATGAGGTGCAGCAGAATGAGGTGCAGCAGAATGAGGTGCAGCAGAGGTGAGCAGCAGAATGAGGTGCAGCAGAATGAGGAGCAGCAGAATGAGGTGCAGCAGAATGAAGAGCAGCAGAGATGAGCAGCAGAATGAGGAACAGCAGAATGAGGAGCAGCAGAATGAGGTGCAGCAGAATGAGTTGCAGCAGAATAATGAGGAGCAGCAGAATGAGGTGCAGCAGAATGAGGAGCAGCAGAGGTGAGGAGCAGCAGAGGTGAGGAGCAGCAGAGGTGAAGAGCAGCATAATGAGGAGCAGCAGAATGAGGAGCAGCAGAATGAGGTGCAGCAGAATAATGAGGAGCAGCAGAATGAGGTGCAGCAGAATGAGGAGCAGCAGAGGTGAGGAGCAGCAGAGGTGAGGAGCAGCAGAATGAGGTGCAGCAGAATGAGGAGCAGCAGTGGTGAGTAGCAGCAGAATGATGAGCAGCAGAATGAGGAGCAGCAGAATGAGGAGCAGCAGAGGTGAGGAGTTGCAGAGTTGTGGTGCAGCAGAGGTGAGGAGCAGCAGAATGAGGTGCAGCAGAATGAGGAGCAGCAGAGGTGAGTAGCAGCAGAGATGAGGAGCAGCAGAATGAGGTGCAGCAGAATGAGTTGCAGCAGAATAATGAGGAGCAGCAGAATGAGGTGCAGCAGAATGAGGAGCAGCAGAGGTGAGGAGCAGAATGAGGAACAGCAGAATGAGGAGCAGCAGAATGAGGTGCAGCAGAATGAAAAGCAGCAGAATGAGGAACAGCAGAATGAGGAGCAGCAGAATGAGGAGCAGCAGAATGAGGAGCAGCAGAATGAGGTGCAGCAGAATAATGAGGAGCAGCAGAATGAGGTGAAGCAGAATGAGGAGCAGCAGAGGTGAGGAGCAGCAGAGGTGAGGAGCAGCAGAATGAGGTGCAGTAGAATGAGGAGCAGCAGAGGTGAGGAGCAGCAGAATGAGATGCAGCAGAATGAGGTGCAGCAGAATGAGGTGCAGCAGAGGTGAGCACAGAACGAGGTGCAGCAGACGTGAGCAGCAGAATGAGGTGCAGCAGAATGAGGAGCAGCAGAATGATGAGCAGCAGAATGAGGTGCAGGAGAATGAGGAGCAGAAGAGGTGAGTAGCAGCAGAATGAGGTGCAGCAGAATGAGGTGTAGCAGAATGAGGAGCAGAAGAGGTGAGTAGCAGCAGAATGAGGTGCAGCAGAATGAGGAGCAGCAGAATGAGGTGCAGCAGAATGACGAGCAGAAGAGGTGAGTAGCAGCAGAATGAGGTGCAGCAGAATGAGGAGCAGCAGAATGAGTAGCAGCAGAATGAGGAGCAGCAGAATGAGGTGCAGCAGAATGCGGAGCAGCAGAGGTGCAGCAGAATGAGGAGCAGCAGAATGAGGAGCAGCAGAATGAGGAGCAGCAGAGGTGAGGAGCAGCAGAATGAGGAGCAGCAGAATGAGGAGCAGCATAGGTGCAGCAGAGGTGCAGCAGAATGAGGTGCAGCAGAGGTGTGCAGCAGAATGTGGAGCAGCAGAATGAGGAGCAGCAGAGGTGCAGCAGAATGAGGTGCAGCAGAATGAGGAGCAGCAGAGGTGCAGCAGAATGAGGTGCAGCAGAATGAGGTGCAGCAGAATGAGTTGCAGCAGAGGTGAGCAGCAGAATGAGGTGCAGCAGAATGAGGAGCAACAGAATGAGGTGCAGCAGAATGAAGAGCAGCAGAGATGAGCAGCAGAATGAGGAACAGCAGAATGAGGAGCAGCAGAATGAGGTGCAGCAGAATGAAGAGCAGCAGAGATGAGCAGCAGAATGAGGAACAGCAGAATGAGGAGCAGCAGAATGAGGAGCAGCAGAGGTGAGGAGCAGCAGAGGTGAGGAGCAGTAGAGGTGAAGAGCAGCAGAATGAGGAGCAGCAGAATGAGGTGCAGCAGAATGAGGTGCAGCAGAATAATGAGGAGCAGCAGAATGAGGTGCAGCAGAATGAGGAGCACCAGAGGTGAGGAGCAGCAGAGGTGAGGAGCAGCGGAATGAGGTGCAGCAGAATGAGGTGCAGCAGAGGTGAGGAGCAGCAGAATGAGGAGCAGCAGAGGTGAGGAGCAGCAGAGTTGAGGAGCAGCAGAGGTGAGGAGCAGCATAATGAGGAGCAGCAGAATGAGGAGCAGCAGAATGAGGTGCAGCAGAATGAGGAACAGCAGAATGAGGTACAGCAGAGGTGAGGTGCAGCAGAGGTGAGGTGCAGCAGAGGTGAGGAGCAGCAGAATGAGGAGCAGCAGAATGAGGAACAGCAGAATGAGGAGCAGCAGAATGAGGTGCAGCAGAGGTGAGGTGCAGCAGAATAATGAGGAGCAGCAGAATGAGGTGCAGAAGAATGAGGAGCAGCAGAGGTGAGGAGCAGCAGAATGAGATGCAGCAGAATGAGGTGCAGCAGAATGAGGTGCAGCAGCGGTGAGCACAGAACGAGGTGCAGCAGAGATGAGCAGCAGAATGAGGTGCAGCAGAATGAGGAGCAGCAGAATGATGAGCAGCAGAATGAGGTGCAGGAGAATGAGGAGCAGAAGAGGTGAGTAGCAGCAGAATGAGGTGCAGCAGAATGAGGTGTAGCAGAATGAGGAGCAGAAGAGGTGAGTAGCAGCAGAATGAGGTGCAGCAGAATGAGGAGCAGCAGAATGAGGTGCAGCAGAATGACGAGCAGAAGAGGTGAGTAGCAGCAGAATGAGGTGCAGCAGAATGAGGAGCAGCAGAATGAGTAGCATCAGAATGAGGAGCAGCAGAATGAGGTGCAGCAGAATGAGGAGCAGCAGAGGTGCAGCAGAATGAGGAGCAGCAGAATGAGGAGCAGCAGAATGAGGAGCAGCAGAATGAGGAGCAGCAGAATGAGGAGCAGCATAGGTGCAGCAGAGGTGCAGCAGAATGAGGTGCAGAAGAGGTGAGCAGCAGAATGTGGAGCAGCAGAATGAGGAGCAGCAGAGGTGCAGCAGAATGAGGTGCAGCAGAATGAGGAGCAGCAGAGGTGCAGCAGAATGAGGTGCAGCAGAATGAGGTGCAGCAGAATGAAGAGCAGCAGAATGAGGAGCAGCAGAATGAGGGGCAGCAGAGGTGAGCAGCAGAATGAGGTGCAGCAGAGGTGAGGAGCAGCAGAGGTGAGGAACAGCAGAGGTGAGGAGCAGCAGAATGAGGTGCAGCAGAATGAGGAGCAGCAGAGGTGAGTAGCAGCAGAGATGAGGAGCAGCAGAATGAGGTGCAGCAGAATGAGTTGCAGCAGAATAATGAGGAGCAGCAGAATGAGGTGCAGCAGAATGAGGAGCAGCAGAGGTGAGGAGCAGCAGAGGTGAGGAGCAGCAGAATGAGGAGCAGCAGAATGAGGATCAGCAAAATGAGGTGCAGCAGAATAATGAGGAGCAGCAGAATGAGGTGCAGCAGAGGTGAGGAGCAGCAGAATGAGGAGCAGCAGAGGTGAGGAGCAGCAGAATGAGATGCAGCAGAATGAGGTGCAGCAGAATGAGGTGCAGCAGAGGTGAGCACAGAACGAGGTGCAGCAGACGTGAGCAGCAGAATGAGGTGCAGCAGAATGAGGAGCAGCAGAATGATGAGCAGCAGAATGAGGTGCAGGAGAATGAGGAGCAGAAGAGGTGAGTAGCAGCAGAATGAGGTGCAGCAGAATGAGGTGTAGCAGAATGAGGTGCAGCAGAATGACGAGCAGAAGAGGTGAGTAGCAGCAGAATGAGGTGCAGCAGAATGAGGAGCAGCAGAATGAGTAGCAGCAGAATGAGGAGCAGCAGAATGAGGTGCAGCAGAATGAGGAGCAGCAGAGGTGCAGCAGAATGAGGAGCTGCAGAATGAGGAGCAGCAGAATGAGGAGCAGCAGAGGTGAGGAGCAGCAGAATGAGGAGCAGCAGAATGAGGAGCAGCATAGGTGCAGCAGAGGTGCAGCAGAATGAGGTGCAGCAGAGGTGAGCAGCAGAATGAGGAGCAGCAGAGGTGCAGCAGAATGAGGTGCAGCAGAATGAGGAGCAGCAGAGGTGCAGCAGAATGAGGTGCAGCAGAATGAGGTGCAGCAGAATGAGGTGCAGCAGAGGTGAGCAGCAGAATGAGGTGCAGCAGAATGAGGAGCAGCAGAATGAGGTGCAGCAGAATGAAGAGCAGCAGAGATGAGCAGCAGAATGAGGAACAGCAGAATGATGAGCAGCAGAATGAGGTGCAGCAGAATAATGAGGAGCAGCAGAATGAGGTGCAGCAGAATGAGGAGCAGCAGAATGAGGTGCAGCAGAATAATGAGGAGCAGCAGAATGAGGTGCAGCAGAATGAGGAGCACCAGAGGTGAGGAGCAGCAGAGGTGAGGAGCAGCAGAATGAGGTGCAGTAGAATGAGGAGCAGCAGAATGAGGTGCAGCAGAGGTGAGGAGCAGCAGAATGAGGAGCAGCAGAGGTGAGGAGCAGCAGAGTTGAGGAGCAGCAGAGGTGAGGAGCAGCAGAATGAGGAGCAGCAGAGGTGAGGAGCAGCAGAATGAGGTGCAGCAGAATGAGGAGCAACAGAGGTGAGTAGCAGCAGAATGAGGAGCAGCAGAATGAGGAACAGCAGAATGAGGTACAGCAGAGGTGAGGTGCAGCAGAGGTGAGGAGCAGCAGAATGAGGAGCAGCAGAATGAGGAACAGCAGAATGAGGAGCAGCAGAATGAGGTGCAGCAGAGGTGAGGTGCAGCAGAGGTGAGGTGCAGCAGAGGTGAGGAGCAGCAGAATGAGGAGCAGCAGAATGAGGTGCAGCCGAGGTGAGATGCAGCAGAGGTGAGGAGCAGCAGAGGTGAGGAGCAGCAGAGGTGAGGAGCAGCAGAATGAGGAGCAGCAGAATGAGGAGCAGTAGAGGTCAGGAGCAGCAGAGGTGTGGTGCAGCAGAGGTGAGGAGCAGCAGAATGAGGTGCAGCAGAATGAGGAGCAGCAGAGATGAGTAGCAGCAGAGGTGAGGAGCAGCAGAATGAGGTGCAGCAGAATAATGAGGAGCAGCAGAATGAGGTGCAGCAGAATGAGGAGCAGCAGAGGTGAGGAGCAGCAGAATGAGATGCAGCAGAATGAGGTGCAGCAGAATGAGGTGCAGCAGAGGTGAGCACAGAACGAGGTGCAGCAGAGATGAGCAGCAGAATGAGGTGCAGCAGAATGAGGAGCAGCAGAATGATGAGCAGCAGAATGAGGTGCAGCAGAATGAGGTGTAGCAGAATGAGGAGCAGAAGAGGTGAGTAGCAGCAGAATGAGGTGCAGCAGAATGAGGAGCAGCAGAATGAGGTGCAGCAGAATGATGAGCAGAAGAGGTGAGTAGCAGCAGAATGAGGTGCAGAAGAATGAGGAGCAGCAGAATGAGTAGCATCAGAATGAGGAGCAGCAGAATGAGGTGCAGCAGAATGAGGAGCAGCAGAGGTGCAGCAGAATGAGGAGCAGCAGAATGAGGAGCAGCAGAGGTGAGGAGCAGCAGAATGAGGAGCAGCAGAATGAGGAGCAGCAGAATGAGGAGCAGCATAGGTGCAGCAGAGGTGCAGCAGAATGAGGTGCAGAAGAGGTGAGCAGCAGAATGTGGAGCAGCAGAATGAGGAGCAGCAGAGGTGCAGCAGAATGAGGTGCAGCAGAATGAGGAGCAGCAGAGGTGCAGCAGAATGAGGTGCAGCAGAATGAGGTGCAGCAGAATGAAGAGCAGCAGAATGAGGAGCAGCAGAATGAGGAGCAGCAGAGGTGAGCAGCAGAATGAGGTGCAGCAGAGGTGAGCAGCAGAATGAGGTGCAGCAGAATGAGGAGCAGCAGAGGTGAGGAGTAGCAGAATGAGGTGCAGCAGAATAATGAGGAGCAGCAGAATGAGGAGCAGCAGAGGTGCAGCAGAATGAGGAGGAGCAGAGGTGAGGTGCAGCAGAATGAGGAGCAGCAGAGGTGAGTAGCAGCAGAATGAGGAGCAGCAGAATGAGGAGCAGCAGAGGTGAGGAGCAGCAGAGGTGCAGCAGAGGTGAGGAGCAGCAGAATGAGGAGCAGCAGAATGAGGAGCAGCAGAGGTGAGGAGCAGCAGAATGAGGTGCAGCAGAATAATGAGGAGCAGCAGAATGAGGAGCAGCAAAGGTGCAGCAGAATGAGGAGGAGCAGAGGTGCAGCAGAGGTGCAGCAGATGTGAGCAGCAGAATGAGGAGCAAAGAGGTTCAGCAGAATGAGGTGCAGCAGAGGTGAGCAGCAGAATGAGGTGCAGCAGAGGTGAGAAGCAGAATGAGGTGCAGCAGAATGAGGAGCAGCAGAATGAGGTGCAGCAGAATGAGGAGCAGCAGAGGTGAGGAGCAGCAAAATGAGGTGCAGCAGAGGTGAGGAGCAGCAGAGGTGAGGTGCAGCAGAATGAGGTGCAGTAGAATGAGGAGCAGCAGAATGAGGTGCAGCAGAGGTGAGGAGCAGCAGAATGAGGAGCAGCAGAGGTGAGGAGCAGCAGAGGTGAGGAGCAGCAGAATGAGGTGCAGCAGAATGAGGAGCAGCAGAGGTGAGGAGCAGCAGAATGAGGTGCCACAGAATGAGGTGCAGCAGAGGTGAGCAGCAGAATGAGGTGCAGCAGAGGTGAGGAGCAGCAGAGTTGAGGAGCAGCAGAGGTGAGGAGCAGCAGAATGAGGAGCAGCAGAATGAGGTGCAGCAGAATGAGGAGCAGGAGAGGTGCAGCAGAATGAGGTGCAGCAGAGGTGAGCAGCAGAATGAGGTGCAGCAGAATGGGGAGCAGCAGAATGAGGAGCAGCAGAGGTGCAGCAGAGGTGCAGCAGAGGTGAGCAGCAGAATGTGGAGCAGAAGAGGTGCAGCAGAATGAGGTGCAGCAGAGGTGAGCAGCAGAATGAGGTGCAGCAGAGGTGAGAAGCAGAATGAGGTGCAGCAGAATGAGGAGCAGCAGAATGAGGTGCAGCAGAATGAGGAGCAGCAGAATGAGGTGCAGCAGAGGTGAGGAGCAGCAGAGGTGAGGAGCAGCAGAATGAGGTGCAGTAGAATGAGGAGCAGCAGAATGAGGTGCAGCAGAGGTGAGGAGCAGCAGAATGAGGAGCAGCAGAGGTGAGGAGCAGCAGAGGTGAGGAGCAGCAGATTTAGGTGCAGCAGAATGAGGAGCAGCAGAGGTGAGGAGCAGCAGAATGAGGTGCACCAGAATGAGGAGCAGCAGAGGTGAGTAGCAGCAGAATGAGGAGCAGCAGAATGAGGTGCAGCAGAGGTGAGATGCAGCAGAGGTGAGGAGCAGCAGAGGTGAGGAGCAGCAGAATGAGGAGCAGCAGAATGAGGTGCAGCAGAGGTGAGATGCAGCAGAGGTGAGGAGCAGCAGAGGTGAGGAGCAGCAGAATGAGGTGCAGCAGAATGAGGAGCAGCAGAATGAGGAGCAGTAGAGGTGAGGAGCAGCAGAGGTGTGGTGCAGCAGAGGTGAGGAGCAGCAGAATGAGGAGCAGCAGAATGAGGAGCAGTAGAGGTGAGGAGCAGCAGAGGTGTGGTGCAGCAGATGTGAGGAGCAGCAGAATGAGGTGCAGCAGAATGAGGAGCAGCAGAGGTGAGGAGCAGCAGAATGAGGTGCAGTAGAATGAGGAGCAGCAGAATGAGGAGCAGCAGAATGAGGTGCAGCAGAGGTGAGGAGCAGCAGAATGAGGAGCAGCAGAGGTGA
Source organism: Taudactylus pleione (assembly GCA_031769625.1). NCBI lineage: Eukaryota > Metazoa > Chordata > Amphibia > Anura > Myobatrachidae > Taudactylus > Taudactylus pleione. The sequence continues at coordinate 1,543 of JAUIMM010001745.1, read as the reverse complement.
GGAGCAGCAGAGGTGAGGAGCAGCAGATTTAGGTGCAGCAGAATGAGGAGCAGCAGAGGTGAGGAGCAGCAGAATGAGGTGCACCAGAATGAGGAGCAGCAGAGGTGAGTAGCAGCAGAATGAGGAGCAGCAGAATGAGGTGCAGCAGAGGTGAGATGCAGCAGAGGTGAGGAGCAGCAGAGGTGAGGAGCAGCAGAATGAGGAGCAGCAGAATGAGGTGCAGCAGAGGTGAGATGCAGCAGAGGTGAGGAGCAGCAGAGGTGAGGAGCAGCAGAATGAGGTGCAGCAGAATGAGGAGCAGCAGAATGAGGAGCAGTAGAGGTGAGGAGCAGCAGAGGTGTGGTGCAGCAGAGGTGAGGAGCAGCAGAATGAGGAGCAGCAGAATGAGGAGCAGTAGAGGTGAGGAGCAGCAGAGGTGTGGTGCAGCAGATGTGAGGAGCAGCAGAATGAGGTGCAGCAGAATGAGGAGCAGCAGAGGTGAGTAGCAGCAGAGGTGAGGAGCAGCAGAATGAGGTGCAGCAGAGGTGAGGAGCAGCAGAGGTGCAGCAGAGGTGAGTAGCAGCAGAATGAGGAGCAGCAGAATGAGGAGCAGCAGAATGAGGTGCAGCAGAATAATGAGGAGCAGCAGAATGAGGAGCAGCAGAGGTGCAGCAGAATGAGGTGCAGCAGAATGAGGAGCAGCAGAATGTGGTGCAGCAGAGGTGAGTAGCAGCAGAATGAGGTGCAGCAGAATGAGGAGCAGCAGAATGAGGTGCAGCAGAGGTGAGGAGCAGCAGAGGTGAGGAGAAGCAGAATGAGGTGCAGCAGAGGTGAGCAGCAGAATGAGGTGCAGCAGAATGAGGAGCAGCAGAGGTGCAGCAGAGGTGAGCAGCAGAATGAGGAGCAGAAGAGGTGCAGCAGAATGAGGTGCAGCAGAGGTGAGCAGCAGAATGAGGTGCAGCAGAGGTGAGAAGCAGAATGAGGTGCAGCAGAATGAGGAGCAGCAGAATGAGGTGCAGCAGAATGAGGAGCAGCAGAGGTGAGGAGCAGCAGAGGTGAGGAGCAGCAGAATGAGGTGCAGCAGAATGAGGAGCAGCAGAGGTGAGAAGCAGCAGAATGAGGTGCCACAGAATGAGGTGCAGCAGAGGTGAGCAGCAGAATGAGGTGCAGCAGAGGTGAGGAGCAGCAGAGTTGAGGAGCAGCAGAGGTGAGGAGCAGCAGAATGAGGAGCAGCAGAATGAGGTGCAGCAGAATGAGGAGCAGGAGAGGTGCAGCAGAATGAGGTGCAGCAGAGGTGAGCAGCAGAATGAGGTGCAGCAGAATGGGGAGCAGCAGAATGAGGAGCAGCAGAGGTGCAGCAGAGGTGCAGCAGAGGTGAGCAGCAGAATGTGGAGCAGAAGAGGTGCAGCAGAATGAGGTGCAGCAGAGGTGAGCAGCAGAATGAGGTGCAGCAGAATGAGGTGCAGCAGAGGTGAGAAGCAGAATGAGGTGCAGCAGAATGAGGAGCAGCAGAATGAGGTGCAGCAGAATGAGGAGCAGCAGAATGAGGTGCAGCAGAGGTGAG
>JAUIMM010001744.1:1217500-1220429 GCA_031769625.1 Taudactylus pleione | reverse complement strand
CTACAGAAGATGGACCTGGGGTCAATAAGGGCAAATGGATAGCATATAGAATGGATGGGATATTGCATACAATAGGTGAGGTGACACATAAGTGTCCATTCACTCCCTGATGCGCCCTCTCTCCCCCCCCCCCTCTCTCTCACCCCCCTCTCTCTCCCCCCTCCCTCTCTCTCCCTCCTCTCTCTCTCTCTACCCCCTCTCTCTCTCTCTCTGCCCCCTCTCTCTCTCACCCCTCTCTCTCCCTCTCCCCCCTCCCTCTCTCTCCCCCCTCCCTCTCTCTCCCCCCTCCCTCTCTCTCCCCCCTCCTCTCTCTCCCCCTCTCTCTCTCCCCCCTCTCTCTCTCCCCCCTCTCTCTCTCCCCCTCTCTCTCTCTCCCCCCTCTCTCTCTCTCTCTCTCTCTCCCCCCCCTCTCTCTCCCCCCCTCTCTCTCCCCCCCCTCTCTCTCCCCCCTCTCTCTCTCCCTCCTCTCTCTCTCCCCCCCTCTCTCCCCCCCTCTCTCTCTCCCCCCTCTCTCTCTCCCCCCTCTCTCTCCCCCCTCTCTCTCTCCCCCCTCTCTCTCTCCCCCCTCTCTCTCTCCCCCCTCTCTCTCTCCCCCCTCTCTCTCCCCCACTCTCTCTCTCCCCCTCTCTCTCTCTCCCCCTCTCTCTCTCTCCCCCTCTCTCCCCCACTCTCTCTCTCCCCCTCTCTCTCTCTCCCCCTCTCTCTCTCTCCCCCTCTCTCTCTCTCCCTCCCTCTCTCTCTCTCACCCCCCCTCTCTCTCTCCCCCCCACCCTCTCTCTCTCCCCCCCACCCCCCCCCCCCCTCTCTCTCTCTCTCTCTCTCTCTCTCTCCTCTCTCTATTTTTTTTTTTTTTTTACATGAGAATAAAGTTCCTGGATAAAATAGTTTATATTCATCAAATATCACTGGAATTTCTCTCCTCACTAGTCCATAAAATTCAGGCATATGTAACCCCTCCTTCAGTGTGCGGTATGGTGCAAGGTGCATTAGGAGAGATACACCTCCAATTGGCTAGCTCTCCAGGTCATGGGCAATACCTGAGAAGGGGGTCTCTTTATAACAGTCACACATATAGATAAAGGTATAGACATATAGATAGCAGCAGTTCTTATTGAATAATTTGGGTGTCAGACCTTCTCTTATAAAATGATACACTTTTATTTCTCTCCTCCTGCACATGACTTTAAAGGACAGGTCACATACTTGGCATGTCAGATGGTATATGACAATCTTAAGCATATGGTTACACCCACACTGTTCTCTTCCACCATAGTCTTAGGGGAATATTCAGTTGAACCCCATGGCTAATTACCCGTGCCAGCCAATTCAATTCGCAGGATTTACCCCCCCCCCGTGTTAAACCACAGAGGTGCACTTTATATCGCAGATTCAGAAGCTGTGAAGAAATGACACCCTCTGGGCTCTAACTACTGGGGAAAACCCATTTATTGCGCACTTTGGGCCTGATTCAGCACAGATTGCTACTGTGATCGCAGCTGCGTAATCTGTTCTGCAGTTCTGCTGCCAAAATATGCTACTGTTTGCAACCGCTCAGTCAGCATAGAGACACCCACTACCACTTTCTCACATCCGTAATACCTCGCAGTCCTGCTTACACATCGGGAACATCGAGTAACATCGGCCCATCACGCACAATTACAGCAGGTCTGACCTGTCTCAGAAATTGTCTCGTTGCACGCAGTGAGTACTCAAGCTGCGTATGCCGTCGCAGTGGCTAATTTATGCACACCCATACAACAGCGTGCAAACGGACAGGCACGCCTGCGATTCTCCAACCACTCCCCCTTCACCACCCCTAAATGGTGATGTCCAGTCACACGCTCTGCAATGGCTTTCTATGTGCATGTGTGATCGCAATGCCATCGCTGCGCATGTGCAGGACGCTGAATCAAGTGGTTAGCGCTCGCTAACTCCTGGTTTATTGGGTGGGTAAAATGCTAATTAGTGTCACGATCAATTAGCTGCTTGGTTACAGATACCAATGTACCTATCTTTAAATATTGTAAAGTTTTATTAGTTGCTGGCTGCCTATTACCAGATTTTTGTTTACATCTCTCCCACATCTGTTTGTGTACCCTTGTAGTTAGATTTTAGCTTTTGACCAGGGGTATTTTGGATAATGGAATAATCCGTATTTTGGAATATTTGCATATCATAATGAGATATCTTGGGAATAGGACCCAAATATACACACAGAATGCTTTTATGTGTTATATACACCTTATACACACAGCCTGCAGGTCATTTTATACAATATATTCATTCATTTTGTGGCTCAAGCAAAGTTTGTGTACAGAAATGAAATTCATTTATGTTTCATATACACCTTATACACAGCGTGAAGGTAATTTTATACAATATTTTTAATAATTTGTGCCTTAGACAAAGTTTGTGTACATTGAACAATCAAAAATCAAAGGTTTCATTATCTGAGTCATGCCAAAATTATTCCGTATTTCGAAATATTTGCATATGGGAGACTCAACCTGTATTCTCTATTGGGGAGTTCTATGCATTATAATCTATATGATCACTGCTCCATGTTCACCAAATGTACACTTACTGTAGCTGCATTCACTTCTCTGCGGGGATTTGTTATGTATCACAGTTACACATTTTTACCAGGCTCTCTTACATCTGCACGCAAATAAAACGTTTGCAAAAATAAATAAATTAAGTTTTAACTGCTATTTGCTTAAATGAAAGCTAATTCAATGAGCAGAAGTTCTTCTAGGTTTCTCATTTCTCTTCATTTCTGTGAGCTCCCCTCATTATCAGGAAGTTGAGTTGTGCTTTGCATTTAATACTACTTCTAGCCATTGTGCGTTCAGGAGGGGAGATAAAGGCTGCTTTGACGTGTCGTTATTCATTTGGGAAAGCTCGTCGCCATCTCAGAATAAAGACTCAT